>CAXHSG010000163.1:22500-25000 GCA_964019155.1 Osedax fenrisi
CGTACAAGAAATCAAGATGTAATAAAATATCTAGAAATATAAACACGTCGCGTAACGAACGAGCCAATATATACGGTTTGCGGTTAGACAATACAGAATTACCCGAAAATAATTACAGTCAACGTCTAAAAAGAATTGTTTTAATAAATAGAGCTTATCCCGAAGGCTATTTTTTACCAGTGATCTATCCATATAAGAAAAAGACCAGCAATCTTTACTCAATCGCTTGGCGACTGAGTGCGGATTACCCTCAACCAGTAAAATGCTCTACTCGAATTTTTCCATTTTTTACGATATACTCAAATAATGCTCAAAATTAAACAAACTAACTTTTTTTTGTAATTTAACATACTTGTGTATTTTTCTAAAAAAAAAATTTTTTATCTCGATTTACTTATATCAATATTTTAAATTAACAATGAAATATAATACATGTACAGGATACAAAAAAAATATATTTATTCAATTCCCATTAATTTAAAATATTTACAGATAAAATCAAAACCAGACACAAAAAAGACCAGAGAAACGTAATTTCTCTGCGGTCTTGTTCTACGCACATAATATATTCTGTAAATTTATTTATTAAAACGAAATATTGTATTATAAAATTGAATACTTAACGTACATATGTATTCTATAGCTCTATTGAAAAATCGTTTAAAACTAAGTAGAAACCATATATAATACTTGTATAACAATATAGTGTAACGAAATATAAAGTAATACAATAAGAGTACTATGAAAATAAAATTAAAAATTAAAAATATAAATAACCCACTATAATAAGACCAGTAGAAACGTTATTTCTATGCGGTATTATGTTAGGCGTATAAAATTTCTGTTAAGAAAAATTATTTATTATACTGTATCAATAAAACATATACGCTAATATAAAATCGAATATTCGATGCGTATAAGTGTACTATAGCATTTTAGAAAGAGTGTAAAAAACTGAGTAGAATACATATACGATGTGTATATAACTATATAGGATAACGAAATGTAAATTATAATAATAATAGTACTATCGAATATAAAATAGATAAATTCATAAGTAAATAAATAACAAATTCAAAAAACGGGAAAACATATACGCTAATATAAAATCGAATATTCGATGCGTATAAGTGTACTGTAGCATTTTAGAAAGAGCGTAAAAAACTGAGTAGAATACATATACGATGTGTATATAACTATATAGGATAACGAAATGTAAATTATAATAACAATAGTACTATCGAATATAAAATAGATAAATTCATAAGTAAATAAATAACATATTCAAAATACGGGAAAACATATACGCTAATATAAAATCGAATATTCGATGCGTATAAGTGTACTATAGCATTTTAGAAAGAGCGTAAAAAACTGAGTAGAATACATATACGATGTGTATATAACTATATAGGATAACGAAATGTAAATTATAATAACAATAGTACTATCGAATATAAAATAGATAAATTCATAAGTAAATAAATAACATATTCAAAATACGGGAAAACATATACGCTAATATAAAATCGAATATTCGATGCGTATAAGTGTACTATAGCATTTTAGAAAGAGCGTAAAAAACTGAGTAGAATACATATACGATGTGTATATAACTATATAGGATAACGAAATGTAAATTATAATAACAATAGTACTATCGAATATAAAATAGATAAATTCATAAGTAAATAAATAACATATTCAAAATACGGGAAAACATATACGCTAATATAAAATCGAATATTCGATGCGTATAAGTGTACTATAGCATTTTAGAAAGAGCGTAAAAAACTGAGTAGAATACATATACGATGTGTATATAACTATATAGGATAACGAAATGTAAATTATAATAACAATAGTACTATCGAATATAAAATAGATAAATTCATAAGTAAATAAATAACATATTCAAAATACGGGAAAACATATACGCTAATATAAAATCGAATATTCGATGCGTATAAGTGTACTGTAGCATTTTAGAAAGAGTGTAAAAAACTGAGTAGAATACATATACGATGTGTATATAACTATATAGGATAACGAAATGTAAATTATAATAATAATAGTACTATCGAATATAAAATAGATAAATTCATAAGTAAATAAATAACAAATTCAAAAAACGGGAAAACATATACGCTAATATAAAATCGAATATTCGATGCGTATAAGTGTACTGTAGCATTTTAGAAAGAGCGTAAAAAACTGAGTAGAATACATATACGATGTGTATATAACTATATAGGATAACGAAATGTAAATTATAATAACAATAGTACTATCGAATATAAAATAGATAAATTCATAAGTAAATAAATAACATATTCAAAATACGGGAAAACATATACGCTAATATAAAATCGAATATTCGATGCGTATAAGTGTACTATAGCATTTTAGAAAGAGCGTAAAAAACTGAGTAGAATACATATACGATGTGTATATAACTATATAGGATAACGAAATGTAAATTATAAGAATAAGAGAACTA
>CAXHSG010000164.1:0-2500 GCA_964019155.1 Osedax fenrisi
AAGCATATGACTACTGGCAGGATCAACCAGATAACTCTCAAAACTGCAATAAGAATAAATAGAATTACGATAAAACTATATAATCATGCAAAGAGTGTATCTAACTATATCGGAAATATAGTTATAAACCAACGTCAACCTATAACATCGTTGAAAACGAAAAAATAGATCGCGAACCTTGCGAAAATCTCCGCGTTCGTAAATTTAAGCGCAGCCGACACTCGAATACACGAGCCGTACGTACAAGAAATCAAGATGTAATAAAATATCTAGAAATATAAACACGTCGCGTAACGAACGAGCCAATATATACGGTTTGCGGTTAGACAATACAGAATTACCCGAAAATAATTACAGTCAACGTCTAAAAAGAATTGTTTTAATAAATAGAGCTTATCCCGAAGGCTATTTTTTACCAGTGATCTATCCATATAAGAAAAAGACCAGCAATCTTTACTCAATCGCTTGGCGACTGAGTGCGGATTACCCTCAACCAGTAAAATGCTCTACTCGAATTTTTCCATTTTTTACGATATACTCAAATAATGCTCAAAATTAAACAAACTAACTTTTTTTTGTAATTTAACATACTTGTGTATTTTTCTAAAAAAAAATTTTTTATCTCGATTTACTTATATCAATATTTTAAATTAACAATGAAATATAATACATGTACAGGATACAAAAAAAATATATTTATTCAATTCCCATTAATTTAAAATATTTACAGATAAAATCAAAACCAGACACAAAAAAGACCAGAGAAACGTAATTTCTCTGCGGTCTTGTTCTACGCACATAATATATTCTGTAAATTTATTTATTAAAACGAAATATTGTATTATAAAATTGAATACTTAACGTACATATGTATTCTATAGCTCTATTGAAAAATCGTTTAAAACTAAGTAGAAACCATATATAATACTTGTATAACAATATAGTGTAACGAAATATAAAGTAATACAATAAGAGTACTATGAAAATAAAATTAAAAATTAAAAATATAAATAACCCACTATAATAAGACCAGTAGAAACGTTATTTCTATGCGGTATTATGTTAGGCGTATAAAATTTCTGTTAAGAAAAATTATTTATTATACTGTATCAATAAAACATATACGCTAATATAAAATCGAATATTCGATGCGTATAAGTGTACTATAGCATTTTAGAAAGAGTGTAAAAAACTGAGTAGAATACATATACGATGTGTATATAACTATATAGGATAACGAAATGTAAATTATAATAATAATAGTACTATCGAATATAAAATAGATAAATTCATAAGTAAATAAATAACAAATTCAAAAAACGGGAAAACATATACGCTAATATAAAATCGAATATTCGATGCGTATAAGTGTACTGTAGCATTTTAGAAAGAGCGTAAAAAACTGAGTAGAATACATATACGATGTGTATATAACTATATAGGATAACGAAATGTAAATTATAATAACAATAGTACTATCGAATATAAAATAGATAAATTCATAAGTAAATAAATAACATATTCAAAATACGGGAAAACATATACGCTAATATAAAATCGAATATTCGATGCGTATAAGTGTACTATAGCATTTTAGAAAGAGCGTAAAAAACTGAGTAGAATACATATACGATGTGTATATAACTATATAGGATAACGAAATGTAAATTATAATAACAATAGTACTATCGAATATAAAATAGATAAATTCATAAGTAAATAAATAACATATTCAAAATACGGGAAAACATATACGCTAATATAAAATCGAATATTCGATGCGTATAAGTGTACTATAGCATTTTAGAAAGAGCGTAAAAAACTGAGTAGAATACATATACGATGTGTATATAACTATATAGGATAACGAAATGTAAATTATAATAACAATAGTACTATCGAATATAAAATAGATAAATTCATAAGTAAATAAATAACATATTCAAAATACGGGAAAACATATACGCTAATATAAAATCGAATATTCGATGCGTATAAGTGTACTATAGCATTTTAGAAAGAGCGTAAAAAACTGAGTAGAATACATATACGATGTGTATATAACTATATAGGATAACGAAATGTAAATTATAATAACAATAGTACTATCGAATATAAAATAGATAAATTCATAAGTAAATAAATAACATATTCAAAATACGGGAAAACATATACGCTAATATAAAATCGAATATTCGATGCGTATAAGTGTACTGTAGCATTTTAGAAAGAGTGTAAAAAACTGAGTAGAATACATATACGATGTGTATATAACTATATAGGATAACGAAATGTAAATTATAATAATAATAGTACTATCGAATATAAAATAGATAAATTCATAAGTAAATAAATAACAAATTCAAAAAACGGGAAAACATATACGCTAATATAAAATCGAATATTCGATGCGTATAAGTGTACTGTAGCATTTTAGAAAGAGCGTAAAAAACTGAGTAGAATACATATACGATGTGTATATAACTATATAGGATAACGA
>CAXHSG010000167.1:0-12500 GCA_964019155.1 Osedax fenrisi
AGTAGTAGTAGTAGTAGTAGTAGTAGTAGTAGTAGTAGTAGTAGTAGTAGTATCTTGTCATTCTGTCTCTATCGTTCGGAGTGAACAGACGTGTTTTTGCTTTCATAATTTCTATTGTTTATAATTTCGACCAGCCTATTGTCATTCGACCAGCCTATTGTAATTCGACCAGCCTATCGTTCTGTATAGTGCCGTATAACTTTCGTGTGTATTGCATTACCTAAGCATCGATTATACATCTGGATATATGGATCTGAGAAACTGATTGTCTTCTTCACAGCTTAGTGTCTATATTACTATATCTGATTTAGCGCTAACTTGTATATGGTTGGCATTGATCATGCTTAGTAATTGTTTTCACTGCAATAAAATTGCTTCATCAGATACAATTACATGTACTTTTTGTAATAATATTATTCATATATTATGTCTCTATGACGCTAAAATTATTGATGTACAGGTAGCTCATAATAATAAAACCAAAGCACCTCCGAATTATGCTAAATCTATATTTAATAGTGTTAATTTTTTATTTAAATGCCCTAATTGCATATCAGCGGTACCTATCAATAAAAATGCATCAAATGATTCATTAATATTACCACAATTAACTAGTATTAATGATAAATTAGATAATATTAAAAAACTAATTGAAACTACCACTCATGACTCCAATAATAATAATATGAAATTATCATATGCTGACTCACTGAAATCTATTTCTAATGTATCTACTCAACTAAAATCTTCATTAGAAACAAATATTAATTATAATCAAGCTTCTAATAATAATTATAATATAGTAGTTATTGATAATATACCTCATCTAAATAATAATATGAATAATCTTCAATCAATTTTTCAATTATTTAAATTAGATATTAGTATAATTACTAATGCTAAATTTCATTTTAGTTCTGCCATTATTACTCTGAATTCTACCTTTTCTAGAGATCTAATATTATCTTCTACTAATCTATTGCGAAATTCTGATTTCAAAAATTTATTCGTTCACCCTTTGTTAACACCTGAAGTTAAACAATTCAAACATATTTCTTACCATGCTTTAAAAAGCAAATTAATTCAAGGTTATAAATGTGTTTTAAACCGAAGAAATAATAAATATGAATTAAGAAATATTATAAATAGTGATGGTTCTGATGTAATTGACTGGAGTGGTAATCCTTATATACCATGTGATAATACATTTAATGAATGGAAAATATCATTTAATAGTTATATAAGTGATATCAAAAATAAATCTTCTGATCCACAATCAGCTTGACTAAATGTGTCTACTAAGTCCTACCACCCTACAATTTCATTAATAAATGCTCGTTCAGTTAAGGCAAATTTGATTTTCATTCTTGATTTTATTAATGAATTTAATCATGACATCATAGCATTAACGGAAACATGGTTTAATGAAAACGACTGTGCAGTCATTTCTTCATTAAAATCAACAGATTATAATTGTATTCAAGCTAATCGTGTGTGTGGTCGTACGGGTGGTGGAGTAGGTATTGGTATTGGTATGGTATTATTTATACTGTATAAAAAAAGTATTGAACTTGTCAATTCAAGATTATTTGACTTACCTAATAGTGAATGTTTAATTTCAAACTTTAAATTAAATTTTTGCAATAATTTTAAATTAATTGTAATTTATAGACCTCCAAGTAATGCTTATTCTTCTTTCATTAATTGTTTTTTTGAACTTGTTTCCCACATCTCTCTTACTAATACCGTTATTTTAGGAGATTTCAATTTTCATATTGGATCTGATAATACTGCTGCTCTCTCTTTTAATAATATTTTACAATCTTTATCTTTAACTCAACATGTATCTGAAAGGACACTATATCTAATAATATTCTTGATTTAATTATCAGTTCTAGTTTTCATCTAAATTATTTAACAATTCTTCCAATTAAATTTCTTATTTCTGATCATTATGCTGTTTCATTCATTCTGAACGTTAATATTAACTGCAATTCAAATCGAACGATTAGCTACAGAAATATTCGCAATATTGATTATGAATCTTTTAGTACTGATATCAAGTATCATACTAGCTCCAATTTCAACAATATATCTATATCTTTTTTAGATCAAATTCTTACTTTTCTACTGAATAAATATGCTCCTTCTAAAAATAAAGTAGTTAGTGATCGTACTAATGAATGGTTCTCGAATGATAATTTATATATCAAACGCCAAATGAGAAAAGCTGAAAGAATGTTCAATAAAAACTCAACATCTTTTAACATGATAAATTTAAAAAAGTTAAAATTATCTTTTAAAAGGAGTATAACTTCTACTAAAAAAGAATTTTATAAAAATAAAATTTTAAAGTGTGGTAATAACATGGGCAAGCTTTATGCTTTCACTAATTCTCTTCTAGGTAAATCTCATCACAAATCTTATCCTAATATTTCTGATGATATTTTATGTAATAATTTTAGTGATTTTTTCATTTCTAAAATTGATATTATTTACTCAGTCATTAAAATAAAATTGTCATCCCCTTCTATAAATCAATACAATTATTAAATACAATATATAACAATACACTAATTCTCTTCTAGGTAAATCTCATCACAAATCTTATCCTAATATTTCTGATGATATTTTATGTAATAATTTTAGTGATTTTTTCATTTCTAAAATTGATATTATTTACTCAGTCATTAAAATAAAATTGTCATCCCCTTCTATAAATCAATACAATTATTTGAATAATTCCTCTGAAAATTCTCAAAATACTCATTTAAATCAAACTCCTACTCTTACTCATTTTACGCTCCCTTCTAATGTTGACATCTATAATCTTTTAGTTATGGCTTCTTCTGCTTCTCCCTCTGATTCTCTGCCTCTTACTGTGATGAAATCTTTAGCTAACACACTCACTCCACTTTTTTCTTCAATCATTAATCAATCCCTTATTACAGGTGTTATTCCTTCTATTTTAAAACATTCTATTGTTACTCCTATTTTAAAGAAAAATAGTCTTAATATAAATGAACTCTCGAACTTTCGCCCTATTGCTCAACTACCTTTAATCTCTAAAATTCTCGAAAAAATTGTTTTTAAACAGATAACTACTTTTATTGATTTTAATAACTTATCCTGTAACTTACAAAGTGCTTTTAGAAAGAACCACAGTACAGAAACTGCGATAACTCTTATACTAAATGATATATATACATCTTTAGATAGAAATGAGAAAATTCAGATTCTACTTCTAGATCTGTCATCTGCTTTTGATACGCTATCTTTTGATATCCTTTCAGATAGACTTTTAGACATCGGTATATCTTCAACTGCTCATGATTTCTTAATTGGATTTGTCACTAATAGAACTTTTTCTGTTAAGATCAATAACTCTTATTCTAAATCTCAATCATTTAAGTACGGGGTTCCGCAAGGATCCGTCTTAGGTCCACTACTATTCTCTATATAATTGAACCCAATAACTAATATTATCAAATCATTTAAAACATTAAGATTTAATCTCTATGCTGATGATATTCTTATTTATTCTGTTAATAGTAGATTGGTCATGAATAATGAGCTAGTTGAATGTGCCAATCAAGTGAATAAATGGCTACTTATGAACAAACTTCTACTTAATACTTCTAAAACTGAATTACTGAACTTACCGCATAACTTTAATAACTTCACTGATATATTTATTGATAATATTAGAATTATTCCATCACTAAAAATTAAATATCTTGGTATTACTATTGATAATAAATTGAATTTTGATGATCATATGTCAACTGTTTGCAGGAAAGCAAATTTTCATTTATATAATATACGATATATAAGAAAGTTCATTAGCAAAGACCTCACTACGATGCTAATTAAAGCAATGGTATTTTCGTCGACTAATTATTGTAATTCGATATATTTAGGTCTATCCAAAAAATTGAATAAATGTATCTATAGAATTTATCATTCGGCAGTACGATTAATCTATCAACAACCTTTATTTGATCACTCGAGTGTTACATTGCGTCAACATAAGCTTAATATTCTCAACAATATTAATAGAAGCAAATATAGAATTCTATGTATAATTCATAAATCACTCACTGCAGGTCCTTCATATATTAGAACTTGCCTATCAGTTAAAGTGCCTATCTGTCGTGAACTTCGATCATCTAATGATGTATACTGCTTACAAGTCAAGAAATCAGTGAAACCAGTAACTTCCAAGAGAGCCTTTCAATACTATGCGCCGCCACTATGGAATTCTCTTCCCTTGAAAATAAGAATGATTCCTAATCACGATACCTTTAAATTTAATTTAAAACGTTATTTATTCAATATTGAAAAGTCTTAATTTATTATTTTTACGTTATTTATGTTATGTATGTTATTGATATGTTTTATTTTCCATATGACATTATATCATATGGTTTTTTTTTTTATATATCAATAACCAATATTGCATTTTGCAATGTACAGTTTATAATAATACTAATTATTATTTTGTTTATATTCAATTATGTTATTTTTGTTTGTTTGCTTTGTTACACTCTTGAGAACGCCTGGTGTGTTATTTGCAGTGTTTAAATAAATCGTTTTGATTGATTGATTGATTGATAGTAGTAGTAGTAGTAGTAGTAGTAGTAGTAGTAGTAGTAGTAGTAGTAGTAGTAGTAGTAGTAGTAGTAGTAGTAGTAGTAGTAGTAGTAGTAGTAGTAGTAGTAGTAGTAGTAGTAGTAGTAGTAGTAGTAGTAGTAGTAGTAGTAGTAGTAGTAGTAGTAGTAGTAGTAGTAGTAGTAGTAGTAGTAGTAGTAGTAGTAGTAGTAGTAGTAGTAGTAGTAGTAGTAGTAGTAGTAGTAGTAGTAGTAGTAGTAGTAGTAGTAGTAGTAGTAGTAGTAGTAGTAGTAGTAGTAGTAGTAGTAGTAGTAGTAGTAGTAGTAGTAGTAGTAGTAGTAGTAGTAGTAGTAGTAGTAGTAGTAGTAGTAGTAGTAGTAGTAGTAGTAGTAGTAGTAGTAGTAGTAGTAGTAGTAGTAGTAGTAGTAGTAGTAGTAGTAGTAGTAGTAGTAGTAGTAGTAGTAGTAGTAGTAGTAGTAGTAGTAGTAGTAGTAGTAGTAGTAGTAGTAGTAGTAGTAGTAGTAGTAGTAGTAGTAGTAGTAGTAGTAGTAGTAGTAGTAGTAGTAGTAGTAGTAGTAGTAGTAGTAGTAGTAGTAGTAGTAGTAGTAGTAGTAGTAGTAGTAGTAGTAGTAGTAGTAGTAGTAGTAGTAGTAGTAGTAGTAGTAGTAGTAGTAGTAGTAGTAGTAGTAGTAGTAGTAGTAGTAGTAGTAGTAGTAGTAGTAGTAGTAGTAGTAGTAGTAGTAGTAGTAGTAGTAGTAGTAGTAGTAGTAGTAGTAGTAGTAGTAGTAGTAGTAGTAGTAGTAGTAGTAGTAGTAGTAGTAGTAGTAGTAGTAGTAGTAGTAGTAGTAGTAGTAGTAGTAGTAGTAGTAGTAGTAGTAGTAGTAGTAGTAGTAGTAGTAGTAGTAGTAGTAGTAGTAGTAGTAGTAGTAGTAGTAGTAGTAGTAGTAGTAGTAGTAGTAGTAGTAGTAGTAGTAGTAGTAGTAGTAGTAGTAGTAGTAGTAGTAGTAGTAGTAGTAGTAGTAGTAGTAGTAGTAGTAGTAGTAGTAGTAGTAGTAGTAGTAGTAGTAGTAGTAGTAGTAGTAGTAGTAGTAGTAGTAGTAGTAGTAGTAGTAGTAGTAGTAGTAGTAGTAGTAGTAGTAGTAGTAGTAGTAGTAGTAGTAGTAGTAGTAGTAGTAGTAGTAGTAGTAGTAGTAGTAGTAGTAGTAGTAGTAGTAGTAGTAGTAGTAGTAGTAGTAGTAGTAGTAGTAGTAGTAGTAGTAGTAGTAGTAGTAGTAGTAGTAGTAGTAGTAGTAGTAGTAGTAGTAGTAGTAGTAGTAGTAGTAGTAGTAGTAGTAGTAGTAGTAGTAGTAGTAGTAGTAGTAGTAGTAGTAGTAGTAGTAGTAGTAGTAGTAGTAGTAGTAGTAGTAGTAGTAGTAGTAGTAGTAGTAGTAGTAGTAGTAGTAGTAGTAGTAGTAGTAGTAGTAGTAGTAGTAGTAGTAGTAGTAGTAGTAGTAGTAGTAGTAGTAGTAGTAGTAGTAGTAGTAGTAGTAGTAGTAGTAGTAGTAGTAGTAGTAGTAGTAGTAGTAGTAGTAGTAGTAGTAGTAGTAGTAGTAGTAGTAGTAGTAGTAGTAGTAGTAGTAGTAGTAGTAGTAGTAGTAGTAGTAGTAGTAGTAGTAGTAGTAGTAGTAGTAGTAGTAGTAGTAGTAGTAGTAGTAGTAGTAGTAGTAGTAGTAGTAGTAGTAGTAGTAGTAGTAGTAGTAGTAGTAGTAGTAGTAGTAGTAGTAGTAGTAGTAGTAGTAGTAGTAGTAGTAGTAGTAGTAGTAGTAGTAGTAGTAGTAGTAGTAGTAGTAGTAGTAGTAGTAGTAGTAGTAGTAGTAGTAGTAGTAGTAGTAGTAGTAGTAGTAGTAGTAGTAGTAGTAGTAGTAGTAGTAGTAGTAGTAGTAGTAGTAGTAGTAGTAGTAGTAGTAGTAGTAGTAGTAGTAGTAGTAGTAGTAGTAGTAGTAGTAGTAGTAGTAGTAGTAGTAGTAGTAGTAGTAGTAGTAGTAGTAGTAGTAGTAGTAGTAGTAGTAGTAGTAGTAGTAGTAGTAGTAGTAGTAGTAGTAGTAGTAGTAGTAGTAGTAGTAGTAGTAGTAGTAGTAGTAGTAGTAGTAGTAGTAGTAGTAGTAGTAGTAGTAGTAGTAGTAGTAGTAGTAGTAGTAGTAGTAGTAGTAGTAGTAGTAGTAGTAGTAGTAGTAGTAGTAGTAGTAGTAGTAGTAGTAGTAGTAGTAGTAGTAGTAGTAGTAGTAGTAGTAGTAGTAGTAGTAGTAGTAGTAGTAGTAGTAGTAGTAGTAGTAGTAGTAGTAGTAGTAGTAGTAGTAGTAGTAGTAGTAGTAGTAGTAGTAGTAGTAGTAGTAGTAGTAGTAGTAGTAGTAGTAGTAGTAGTAGTAGTAGTAGTAGTAGTAGTAGTAGTAGTAGTAGTAGTAGTAGTAGTAGTAGTAGTAGTAGTAGTAGTAGTAGTAGTAGTAGTAGTAGTAGTAGTAGTAGTAGTAGTAGTAGTAGTAGTAGTAGTAGTAGTAGTAGTAGTAGTAGTAGTAGTAGTAGTAGTAGTAGTAGTAGTAGTAGTAGTAGTAGTAGTAGTAGTAGTAGTAGTAGTAGTAGTAGTAGTAGTAGTAGTAGTAGTAGTAGTAGTAGTAGTAGTAGTAGTAGTAGTAGTAGTAGTAGTAGTAGTAGTAGTAGTAGTAGTAGTAGTAGTAGTAGTAGTAGTAGTAGTAGTAGTAGTAGTAGTAGTAGTAGTAGTAGTAGTAGTAGTAGTAGTAGTAGTAGTAGTAGTAGTAGTAGTAGTAGTAGTAGTAGTAGTAGTAGTAGTAGTAGTAGTAGTAGTAGTAGTAGTAGTAGTAGTAGTAGTAGTAGTAGTAGTAGTAGTAGTAGTAGTAGTAGTAGTAGTAGTAGTAGTAGTAGTAGTAGTAGTAGTAGTAGTAGTAGTAGTAGTAGTAGTAGTAGTAGTAGTAGTAGTAGTAGTAGTAGTAGTAGTAGTAGTAGTAGTAGTAGTAGTAGTAGTAGTAGTAGTAGTAGTAGTAGTAGTAGTAGTAGTAGTAGTAGTAGTAGTAGTAGTAGTAGTAGTAGTAGTAGTAGTAGTAGTAGTAGTAGTAGTAGTAGTAGTAGTAGTAGTAGTAGTAGTAGTAGTAGTAGTAGTAGTAGTAGTAGTAGTAGTAGTAGTAGTAGTAGTAGTAGTAGTAGTAGTAGTAGTAGTAGTAGTAGTAGTAGTAGTAGTAGTAGTAGTAGTAGTAGTAGTAGTAGTAGTAGTAGTAGTAGTAGTAGTAGTAGTAGTAGTAGTAGTAGTAGTAGTAGTAGTAGTAGTAGTAGTAGTAGTAGTAGTAGTAGTAGTAGTAGTAGTAGTAGTAGTAGTAGTAGTAGTAGTAGTAGTAGTAGTAGTAGTAGTAGTAGTAGTAGTAGTAGTAGTAGTAGTAGTAGTAGTAGTAGTAGTAGTAGTAGTAGTAGTAGTAGTAGTAGTAGTAGTAGTAGTAGTAGTAGTAGTAGTAGTAGTAGTAGTAGTAGTAGTAGTAGTAGTAGTAGTAGTAGTAGTAGTAGTAGTAGTAGTAGTAGTAGTAGTAGTAGTAGTAGTAGTAGTAGTAGTAGTAGTAGTAGTAGTAGTAGTAGTAGTAGTAGTAGTAGTAGTAGTAGTAGTAGTAGTAGTAGTAGTAGTAGTAGTAGTAGTAGTAGTAGTAGTAGTAGTAGTAGTAGTAGTAGTAGTAGTAGTAGTAGTAGTAGTAGTAGTAGTAGTAGTAGTAGTAGTAGTAGTAGTAGTAGTAGTAGTAGTAGTAGTAGTAGTAGTAGTAGTAGTAGTAGTAGTAGTAGTAGTAGTAGTAGTAGTAGTAGTAGTAGTAGTAGTAGTAGTAGTAGTAGTAGTAGTAGTAGTAGTAGTAGTAGTAGTAGTAGTAGTAGTAGTAGTAGTAGTAGTAGTAGTAGTAGTAGTAGTAGTAGTAGTAGTAGTAGTAGTAGTAGTAGTAGTAGTAGTAGTAGTAGTAGTAGTAGTAGTAGTAGTAGTAGTAGTAGTAGTAGTAGTAGTAGTAGTAGTAGTAGTAGTAGTAGTAGTAGTAGTAGTAGTAGTAGTAGTAGTAGTAGTAGTAGTAGTAGTAGTAGTAGTAGTAGTAGTAGTAGTAGTAATAATAATATTTATTGTTTTGTGACTCCAGAATTAATATAATTCATTGTCGTCGAATTAAATGAAAAATAGTAAATATAACTCAAGTATAACAAAGGTGAGATTATTTAGATAATAATACATACATTAGTTTTCTAAATCTGATTAGATTCGAACATGATCTAATGAATAGAGGCAGTCGATTCCAGTAGTGAGGAGCAGACACCGAGAACGCCAGAAGACCAGTAGTCGAGTGCGCTGAAGGTGCGTGTATCTGGTAACGGTTAGCTGATCTTTGAACTCTCGTAGAGAATGGTTTAATCAGATCAGCTAGATATTCAGGTTCTCCAGTATAAACGACTTTATGGGCCAAACAGAGAAGTTGATATTCGGCCAGTTTTCTAGCAGGAAGCCACCCGAGGGTCTTCATTAGCAGTGTTATTGACGTATGATCATCTTTTCTCAGGCAGTAGAGGAGACGCACCGATCGACGTTGTATAGATTCTAATTTCCTTAGGAGTCGGATGGATATGGATGTGTATAATGACATACAATATCTGATGCGACTAAATACTAGAGTATTAATTAGATTAAGAGTGACAGAGAAAGTAAGCTTTCTTCGTACTTTAGAAATGTTATAGATGAAGTATTGGGCCTTTTGTATAATAGTAGAAATTTGGGATGAGAAGTCGAGGTTAGAAGATAGCCTAATGCCAAGGGTGGTAACTATTGAGGAGGTGGGAATTGAAAGGAGATCAGGAGAGGTAAGTTTGAAAAATGTATTGGATTTAGAAAATATTATAGAATCAGTTTTAGTAATATTGAGAGAGAGTGAATTCACAGAGAACCAAGAACGTAGATCAGCCAGGCATGATGAAAGAGATGACTCTATGTGAATATGATCAGTATGGGGTGGGAATGAGGTATACAGTTGGAGATCATCAGCATATAGATGATATTTAACGAGAGGATATTTGGAGATAATGGCTTGGATGGGGAGAATGTAGATAATGAAAAGAATTGGCCCAAGAACTGACCCCTGAGGGACACCATGAGCTTGAGTGAATTGAGAAGAGGACGAGTTATTAATCCTAATAGAATACGATCTATTCGAAACAAATGACATCAGCCAGTTATGAACTTGGCCATGAATTCCAATAGAATTTAGTCTATTACTAAGAATAGCATGGTTAACAGTGTCAAATGCAGACGAAAAGTCAAGAAGTATTAAATACGTAGGGGAGTTGGAGTCAATTGAAATAGCTATGTCGTCAATAATCTTAGTTAGAGCTGTCTCTGTACCTCTAAGGGGAAGATACGCACTTTGGAATTTGTCAGCAATAGAGTTTGACACCAAATATGAGGTGAGCTGACTGGAAACAACCCGTTCAAGTACTTTCGAAATAGTAGACAATTGAGAAATTGGTCTGTAATTTGAAAGAATGGAAGTATCAAGTGAGGACTTCTTGAGGATTGGAGTAATGTAGGCTAACTTCATAGAATCAGGAACCACAGAGGTAAATAGGGACGTACGAATAATGTCACAAAAGTGTAGGATCAAAGTGGGAGCAATATTCTTGAGAAGGAGTAGTGGAATGGGGTCTATGGGAGAGTTAGATTTAGATCGCTGTATTAAATGGAGTATGAAGGAGGGAGAGGGCGATTCAAAACAGGACCAGTGATGAGGATAAGCGAGAATTTGATCATAACTGATAGGAAGGCAGTTAGGGAGATGATCGATTATCTTTTTTACTTTATCCTGGAAGAACTGTGCAAAGTCTGCACATAGAGTCATATCATCTCGTTCAGGGAGGGATTTCTTTTTATGTTTTCCAATAATGGAAAAAGACAGGTCGAAAGCCTTCTTAGAGTTTGGATTAAGATCAGATAAGAGATTGATATAATAAGATGATTTAGTAGAGGATAGCTTGCATCGATAATTACATCTAGAACTCTTGAGAGATATAAGATCAGAGGGAGAGTGGGAAAGAGACCAGCGTTTATTATTCCGACGATAAATAAGTCTGAGGTTATGTAAATCAGAGTTAAACCAAGGAGACCGTGGTTTGGTATGAGATTTACGAACACATAATGGAGCGAATAAATCAAGAGCTAATTTAAGATTGTGATTAAGACAGTCAATATGAATAGGAAATTTAGAGGTGGATGTAGAGAGTGATGTAATGATATGGTTGGAGAAAGACAAGGAATTGATAGATGTGATCTTAATGATATGGTTGGAGAAAGACAAGGAATTGATAGATGTGATCTTAATGTGAGGTATAGGGAATGCTAACGAGAAGCAAATGGCGTAATGATCAGATATGAGTAAGTCTCGGTAGATATTGGATATAATCGTGGAGTCAGATGGTGTAATGATAAGATCGAGTGTATTTCCGTGGATATGAGTAGGGAAAGATACGTGTTGTGTCAGAGAGTGCTCATATATTAGTTGGTGGAAGTTAGGGGTGGATGAGGGAGTATTGACATGTATATTGAAATCACCTAGTAGTAGGGTATTGGGAGATGAGATTAAGGAAGTTATTTGTCTGAGTTCAGTAATAAATGTTTGAATGTTGGAATGAGGGGGACGATAAATTAATATTAGAGTAAAATGGCATTGTGTAGAACATTTTATTCGACATGAAATAACTTGACAAGAAGTTAGAGAATGGATAGATGTATTAATAACAGTTAGGTTACTATTGTAGAGCAGGGCTACACCACCACCTTTCTTAGATCTATTGTCTTGAATTAGTGTAAACTTATTGGGGGTAAGCTGTGATGAAATACTTAAATCATCATCAGATAGCCATGTCTCAGTGATAGCGATTAGATCAAAATGTGAATCACTTATATATTGTGATAGCATGTCATATTTATTCCTAACAGATCTAGCATTAAAGAGAGTACATCGTAGGGGAGAGTGAAGGGCTATATAAGGTGGACGTCATTCGGATGACATAGAGTTGGATATGGAGGAGGTAGTAGGAGTGGCGTTAGATAGTATGGAGTTAGATGGTATGGAATTAGATGGTAAGGAGTTAGTACTAGATCTAATATCTTTATATCTATATATGGAAGATGATGAATTATTATCTTTTAATCCATTAATATAGTGGTCAAAAGATTTTTCCCAAGTAATAAACATATCGCTGGATGGTATAAATGGATTAATACTCCAGTTGATTTTATTAGATGCATCATTAGTTAAAATATATCTTAATTCAAATTTATTATTTCTTCTATTAAAAACGCATTTATAGCCAGTAATTAAATTGTTTTTTATAGCATGATATGCAATTTTTTTAAAATACATATCATCAGATGATAATATAGGATGTATAAATAGATAATTAAATTTAGAATTACGCAGTAATGAGGTAGAAAATAGTAATTGATCTTTAGAAAATAATGAGTTTAAGGTTATAATAGCATTACGATTCTTAAATTTAGCATTGATTATCGTATTAATGTTTAATTTTAGGAAATTGAAAATTAATTTTAATGTATCCATATTATTAACATCATGAGGTATATTCTCAATTACAACCATTAATGAAGTATTATTATTGTCAACAGCCAAAGGGTCAACACTAATAGTTCTACTATGTTTGTTAGTATGCAATGATGTGTTTAATTGAGATGATAAATCAGTCATTTTTTTTAATGAATCCGCGTAAGACATTTTAAAATTATTATTATCATTAATAGTTTCAGAGGTAGATTTTATTAATTTTTTAATATCATCCAGTTTTTCATTAATATTAGATAATTGTGGTACAATTGT
>CAXHSG010000167.1:17500-37808 GCA_964019155.1 Osedax fenrisi
TAAGTGATATCAAAAATAAATCTTCTGATCCACAATCAGCTTGACTAAATGTGTCTACTAAGTCCTACCACCCTACAATTTCATTAATAAATGCTCGTTCCGTTAAGGCAAATTTGATTTTCATTCTTGATTTTATTAATGAATTTAATCATGACATCATAGCATTAACGGAAACATGGTTTAATGAAAATGACTGTGCAGTCATTTCTTCATTAAAACAGATTATAATGTTATTCAAGCTAATCGTGTGTGTGGTCGTACGGGTGGTGGAGTAGGTATACTTTATAGATGTACAGGTAGCTCATAATAATAAAACCAAGGCACCTCCGAATTATGCTAAATCTATATTTAATAGTGTTAATTTTTTATTTAAATGCCCTAATTGCATATCAGCGGTACCTATCAATAAAAATGCATCAAATGATTCATTAATATTACCACAATTAACTAGTATTAATGATAAATTAGATAATATTAAAAAATTAATTGAAACTACCACTCATGACTCCAATAATAATAATATGAAATTATCATATGCTGACTCACTGAAATCTAATTCTAATTTATCTACTCAACTAAAATCTTCATTAGAAACAAATATCAATTATAATCAAGCTTCTAATAATAATTCTAATATAGTAGTTATTGATAATATACCTCATCTAAATAATAATATGAATAATCTTCAATCAATTTTTCAATTATTTAAATTAGATATTAGTATAATTACTAATGCTAAATTTCATTTTAGTTCTGCCATTATTACTCTTAATTCTACCTTTTCTAGAGATCTAATATTATCTTCTACTAATCTATTGCGAAATTCTGATTTCAAAAATGTATTCGTTCACCCTTTGTTAACACCTGAAGTTAAACAATTCAAACATATTTCTTACCATGCTTTAAAAAGCAATTTAATTCAAGGTTATAAATGTGTTTTAAACCGAAGAAATAATAAATATGAATTAAGAAATATTATAAATAGTGATGGTTCTGATGTAATTGACTGGAGTGGTAATCCTTATATACCATGTAATAATACATTTAATGAATGGAAAATATCATTTAATAGTTATATAAGTGATATCAAAAATAAATCTTCTGATCCACAATCAGCTTGACTAAATGTGTCTACTAAGTCCTACCACCCTACAATTTCATTAATAAATGCTCGTTCCGTTAAGGCAAATTTGATTTTCATTCTTGATTTTATTAATGAATTTAATCATGACATCATAGCATTAACGGAAACATGGTTTAATGAAAATGACTGTGCAGTCATTTCTTCATTAAAATCAACAGATTATAATTTTATTCAAGCTAATCGTGTGTGTGGTCGTACGGGTGGTGGAGTAGGTATACTGTATAAAAAAAGTATTGAACTTGTCAATTCAAGATTATTTGACTTACCTAATAGTGAATGTTTAATTTCAAACTTTAAATTAAATTTTTTCAATAATTTTAAATTAATTGTAATTTATAGACCTCCAAGTAATGCTTATTCTTCTTTCATTGATTGTTTTTTTTAACTTGTTTCCCACATCTCTCTTACTAATACCGTTATTTTAGGAGATTTCAATTTTCATATTAGATCTGATAATACTGCTGCTCTCTCTTTTAATAATATTTTACAATCTTTATCTTTAACTCAACATGTATCTGAAAGGACACATATATCTAATAATATTATTGATTTAATTATCAGTTCTAGTTTTCATCTAAATTATTTAACAATTCTTCCAATTAAATTTCTTATTTCTGATCATTATGCTGTTTCATTCATTCTGAACGTTAATATTAACTGCAATTCAAATCGAACGATTAGCTACAGAAATATTCGCAATATTGATTATGAATCTTTTAGTACTGATATCAAGTATCATACTAGCTCCAATTTCAACAATATATCTATATCTTTTTTAGATCAAATTCTTACTTTTCTACTGAATAAATATGCTCCTTCTAAAAATAAAGTAGTTAGTGATCGTACTAATGAATGGTTCTCGAATGATAATTTATATATCAAACGCCAAATGAGAAAAGCTGAAAGAATGTTCAATAAAAACTCAACATCTTTTAACATGATAAATTTAAAAAAGTTAAAATTATCTTTTAAAAAGAGTATAACTTCTACTAAAAAAGAATTTCATAAAAATAAAATTTTAAAGTGTGGTAATAATATGGGCAAGCTTCATGCTTTCACTAATTCTCTTCTAGGTAAATCTCATCACAAATCTTATCCTAATATTTCTGATGATATTTTATGTAATAATTTTAGTGATTTTTTCATTTCTAAAATTGATATTATTTACTCAGTCATTAATATAAAATTGTCATCCCCTTCTATAAATCAATACAATTATTTGAATAATTCCTCTGAAAATTCTCAAAATACTCATTTAAATCAAACTCCTACTCTTACTCATTTTACGCTCCCTTCTAATGTTGACATCTATAATCTTTTAGTTACGGCTTCTTCTGCTTCTCCCTCTGATTCTCTGCCTCTTACTGTGATGAAATCTTTAGCTAACACACTCACTCCACTTTTTTCTTCAATCATTAATCAATCCCTTATTACAGGTGTTATTCCTTCTATTTTAAAACATTCTATTATTACTCCTATTTTAAAGAAAAATAGTCTTAATATAAATGAACTCTCGAACTTTCGCCCTATTGCTCAACTACCTTTAATCTCTAAAATTCTCGAAAAAGTTGTTTTTAAACAGATAACTACTTTTATTGATTTTAATAACTTATCCTGTAACTTACAAAGTGCTTTTAGAAAGAACCACAGTACAGAAACTGCGATAACTCTTATACTAAATGATATATATACATCTTTAGATAGAAATATGAAAATTCAGATTCTACTTCTAGATCTGTCATCTGCCTTTGATACGCTATCTTTTGATATCCTTTCAGATAGACTTTTAGACATTGGTATATCTTCAACTGCTCATGATTTCTTAAATGGATTTGTCACTAATAGAACTTTTTCTGTTAAGATCAATAACTCCTATTCTAAATCTCAATCATTTAAGTACGGGGTTCCGCAAGGATCCGTTTTAGGTCCACTACTATTCTCTATATATCTGAACCCAATAACTAATATCATCAAATCATTTAAAACATTAAGATTTCATCTCTATGCTGTTGATATTCTTATTTATTCTGTTAATAGTAGATTGGTCATGAATAATGATCTAGTTGAATGTGCCAATCAAGTGAATAAATGGCTACTTATGAACAAACTTCTACTTAATACTTCCAAAACTGAATTACTGAACTTACCGCATAACTTTAATAACTTCACTGATGTATTTATTGATAATATTAGAATTATTCCATCACTAAAAATTAAATATCTTGGTATTACTATTGATAATAAATTGAATGTTGATGATCATATGTCAACTGTTTGCAGGAAAGCAAATTTTCATTTATATAATATACGCTATATAAGAAAGTTCATTAGCAAAGACCTCACTACGATGCTAATTAAAGCAATGGTATTTTCGTCGACTAATTATTGTAATTCGATATATTTAGGTCTATCCAAAAAATTGAATAAATGTATCTTTAGAATTGATCATTCGGCAGTACGATTAATCTATCAACAACCTTTATTTGATCACTCGAGTGTTACATTGCGTCAACATAATCTTAATATTCTCAACAATATTAATAGAAGCAAATATAGAATTCTATGTATAATTCACAAATCACTCACTGCAGATCCTTCACATATTAGAACTTGCCTATCAGTTAAAGTGCCTATCTGTCGTGAACTTCGATCATCTAATGATGTATACTGCTTACAAGTCAAGAAATCAGTGAAAACAGTAACTTCCAAGAGAGCCTTTCAATACTATGCGCCGCCACTATGGAATTCTCTTCCCTTGCAAATAATAATGATTCCTAATCACGATACCTTTAAATTTAATTTAAAACGTTATTTATTCAATATTGAAAAGTCTTAATTTATTATTTTTACGTTATTTATGTTATGTATGTTATTGATATGTTTTATTTTCCATATGACATTATATCATATGGTTTTTTTTTTATATATCAATAACCAATATTGCATTTGCAATGTACAGTTTATAATAATACTAATTATTATTTTGTTTATATTCAATTATGTTATTTTTGTTTGTTTGCTTTGTTACACTCTTGAGAACGCCTGGTGTGTTATTTGCAGTGTTTAAATAAATCGTTTTGATTGATTGATTGATAGTAGTAGTAGTAATAGTAATAGTAGTAGTAGTAGTAGTAGTAGTAGTAGTAGTAGTAGTAGTAGTAGTAGTAGTAGTAGTAGTAGTAGTAGTAGTAGTAGTAGTAGTAGTAGTAGTAGTAGTAGTAGTAGTAGTAGTAGTAGTAGTAGTAGTAGTAGTAGTAGTAGTAGTAGTAGTAGTAGTAGTAGTAGTAGTAGTAGTAGTAGTAGTAGTAGTAGTAGTAGTAGTAGTAGTAGTAGTAGTAGTAGTAGTAGTAGTAGTAGTAGTAGTAGTAGTAGTAGTAGTAGTAGTAGTAGTAGTAGTAGTAGTAGTAGTAGTAGTAGTAGTAGTAGTAGTAGTAGTAGTAGTAGTAGTAGTAGTAGTAGTAGTAGTAGTAGTAGTAGTAGTAGTAGTAGTAGTAGTAGTAGTAGTAGTAGTAGTAGTAGTAGTAGTAGTAGTAGTAGTAGTAGTAGTAGTAGTAGTAGTAGTAGTAGTAGTAGTAGTAGTAGTAGTAGTAGTAGTAGTAGTAGTAGTAGTAGTAGTAGTAGTAGTAGTAGTAGTAGTAGTAGTAGTAGTAGTAGTAGTAGTAGTAGTAGTAGTAGTAGTAGTAGTAGTAGTAGTAGTAGTAGTAGTAGTAGTAGTAGTAGTAGTAGTAGTAGTAGTAGTAGTAGTAGTAGTAGTAGTAGTAGTAGTAGTAGTAGTAGTAGTAGTAGTAGTAGTAGTAGTAGTAGTAGTAGTAGTAGTAGTAGTAGTAGTAGTAGTAGTAGTAGTAGTAGTAGTAGTAGTAGTAGTAGTAGTAGTAGTAGTAGTAGTAGTAGTAGTAGTAGTAGTAGTAGTAGTAGTAGTAGTAGTAGTAGTAGTAGTAGTAGTAGTAGTAGTAGTAGTAGTAGTAGTAGTAGTAGTAGTAGTAGTAGTAGTAGTAGTAGTAGTAGTAGTAGTAGTAGTAGTAGTAGTAGTAGTAGTAGTAGTAGTAGTAGTAGTAGTAGTAGTAGTAGTAGTAGTAGTAGTAGTAGTAGTAGTAGTAGTAGTAGTAGTAGTAGTAGTAGTAGTAGTAGTAGTAGTAGTAGTAGTAGTAGTAGTAGTAGTAGTAGTAGTAGTAGTAGTAGTAGTAGTAGTAGTAGTAGTAGTAGTAGTAGTAGTAGTAGTAGTAGTAGTAGTAGTAGTAGTAGTAGTAGTAGTAGTAGTAGTAGTAGTAGTAGTAGTAGTAGTAGTAGTAGTAGTAGTAGTAGTAGTAGTAGTAGTAGTAGTAGTAGTAGTAGTAGTAGTAGTAGTAGTAGTAGTAGTAGTAGTAGTAGTAGTAGTAGTAGTAGTAGTAGTAGTAGTAGTAGTAGTAGTAGTAGTAGTAGTAGTAGTAGTAGTAGTAGTAGTAGTAGTAGTAGTAGTAGTAGTAGTAGTAGTAGTAGTAGTAGTAGTAGTAGTAGTAGTAGTAGTAGTAGTAGTAGTAGTAGTAGTAGTAGTAGTAGTAGTAGTAGTAGTAGTAGTAGTAGTAGTAGTAGTAGTAGTAGTAGTAGTAGTAGTAGTAGTAGTAGTAGTAGTAGTAGTAGTAGTAGTAGTAGTAGTAGTAGTAGTAGTAGTAGTAGTAGTAGTAGTAGTAGTAGTAGTAGTAGTAGTAGTAGTAGTAGTAGTAGTAGTAGTAGTAGTAGTAGTAGTAGTAGTAGTAGTAGTAGTAGTAGTAGTAGTAGTAGTAGTAGTAGTAGTAGTAGTAGTAGTAGTAGTAGTAGTAGTAGTAGTAGTAGTAGTAGTAGTAGTAGTAGTAGTAGTAGTAGTAGTAGTAGTAGTAGTAGTAGTAGTAGTAGTAGTAGTAGTAGTAGTAGTAGTAGTAGTAGTAGTAGTAGTAGTAGTAGTAGTAGTAGTAGTAGTAGTAGTAGTAGTAGTAGTAGTAGTAGTAGTAGTAGTAGTAGTAGTAGTAGTAGTAGTAGTAGTAGTAGTAGTAGTAGTAGTAGTAGTAGTAGTAGTAGTAGTAGTAGTAGTAGTAGTAGTAGTAGTAGTAGTAGTAGTAGTAGTAGTAGTAGTAGTAGTAGTAGTAGTAGTAGTAGTAGTAGTAGTAGTAGTAGTAGTAGTAGTAGTAGTAGTAGTAGTAGTAGTAGTAGTAGTAGTAGTAGTAGTAGTAGTAGTAGTAGTAGTAGTAGTAGTAGTAGTAGTAGTAGTAGTAGTAGTAGTAGTAGTAGTAGTAGTAGTAGTAGTAGTAGTAGTAGTAGTAGTAGTAGTAGTAGTAGTAGTAGTAGTAGTAGTAGTAGTAGTAGTAGTAGTAGTAGTAGTAGTAGTAGTAGTAGTAGTAGTAGTAGTAGTAGTAGTAGTAGTAGTAGTAGTAGTAGTAGTAGTAGTAGTAGTAGTAGTAGTAGTAGTAGTAGTAGTAGTAGTAGTAGTAGTAGTAGTAGTAGTAGTAGTAGTAGTAGTAGTAGTAGTAGTAGTAGTAGTAGTAGTAGTAGTAGTAGTAGTAGTAGTAGTAGTAGTAGTAGTAGTAGTAGTAGTAGTAGTAGTAGTAGTAGTAGTAGTAGTAGTAGTAGTAGTAGTAGTAGTAGTAGTAGTAGTAGTAGTAGTAGTAGTAGTAGTAGTAGTAGTAGTAGTAGTAGTAGTAGTAGTAGTAGTAGTAGTAGTAGTAGTAGTAGTAGTAGTAGTAGTAGTAGTAGTAGTAGTAGTAGTAGTAGTAGTAGTAGTAGTAGTAGTAGTAGTAGTAGTAGTAGTAGTAGTAGTAGTAGTAGTAGTAGTAGTAGTAGTAGTAGTAGTAGTAGTAGTAGTAGTAGTAGTAGTAGTAGTAGTAGTAGTAGTAGTAGTAGTAGTAGTAGTAGTAGTAGTAGTAGTAGTAGTAGTAGTAGTAGTAGTAGTAGTAGTAGTAGTAGTAGTAGTAGTAGTAGTAGTAGTAGTAGTAGTAGTAGTAGTAGTAGTAGTAGTAGTAGTAGTAGTAGTAGTAGTAGTAGTAGTAGTAGTAGTAGTAGTAGTAGTAGTAGTAGTAGTAGTAGTAGTAGTAGTAGTAGTAGTAGTAGTAGTAGTAGTAGTAGTAGTAGTAGTAGTAGTAGTAGTAGTAGTAGTAGTAGTAGTAGTAGTAGTAGTAGTAGTAGTAGTAGTAGTAGTAGTAGTAGTAGTAGTAAATGTAAATGTAAATAGTTTATTATACACTGCATTAATGTTTTATAAACATTCTTAGAGTGTGAACGAATAAATTAAACAGAACAAATATTACTAATTGTTTTTAGCATTTAAAAACATAACATGATAAATATATACATACATATATGTGTATATAAATATATAAACGTATATAAATAAATATACACAAATATACAGATACATACAATACTTTCGTATATGTTATAAACTTTAGAATATTATTATACAATTATTACAATCAATAGTTATTTAATATATAACGATGTAAATGTTTCTTGAACGTATAATGGTTAATCATATTCTTAATGTTGGATGGAAGTTTGTTCCAAAGGTAAGGGGCATACCACCGATAAGATAGCTCGCCATATATTGAAGAATTAATTTTAGGTAGTTCAAGGTTAATTGTAGAATTAGATCTCAATTGCGAGTTATTAATAGATAACTGTAGCATATTATATATATACATAGGTTTCTTAAATACTATAGCTTTATGCGTTATAGTGAGTATTTTATATATAATAGATTGCTTAGTATTATGCCAATTGATTTTAGAACGAAGTTCAGAAATACTTGTAGAATAATCAGTATAAGGAATTTTAAATATAATTCGAATGCACCTATTTATAATGGAATCACATTTTTTTAGTAATGTAGTATTAATTTTATAAAGAAAAGAGTTGCAGTAATTTAGTTTAGAAATAATTAGTGAAGTAGATAATATTTTAGCTGTATTTAGTGAAATGAAAGGGCGAATTTTTTTTAAATTGTAAACATTATATGATGCAGACTTAAGTATATCTTTTACATGTATTTCAGTCGATAGATCTTGTGAAATAGTTATTCCAAGATACTTTGTACTAGTAATAGGAGTAATATTATCTGTACCGATATAGATATTTGGAAATGCAGTGCGAGTTCTAGAAATATTAATTAGTTTAGTTTTATTTGAATTTATTAGTAAGTTATTATTAGTAAGCCAGTTAGTAGTAGAATTAATACAGTCTTGAAAATAATTATTTTGTGTAGAGTTAGTTGCAAATGTGTGTAATACAATATCATCTGCATATATATTATATTTTAGTAAAGTATATGATTGGAGTAATTTTGATAAAGGTCGTAGATATATAGAAAATAGAATTGGAGAAAGGACAGAACCTTGTGGGACACCGAAATTTAGTGGATAGGGTTGAGAAAATGAAGAATTAATTTTAACAGAGTATGTTCTAGTAGTAATGAAAGATTTAAACCAATTGAAAGCAGTTCCAGTAATACCAATATTGGAAAGTCTAGATAGTAATATAGTAAAGTCAATGGTATCAAATGCAGCAGTCATATCAATAAATAATAATTGCAAAGATTTGTGGTTGTCAAGTGAATGGTGAAGGCTATCAGTAAGTGCAATAATGGAAGTTTCAGTACTATGATGTTTACGGTATGCACTCTGGTAATTATCAAATAAATCATTATAGTCAAGATAAGATATGAGCTGTTTATAGATAACTTTTTCTAGAATCTTTGAGAGTAATGGTAATTGAGATAGAGGTCGATAATTAGATAAAATAGAATCATCTAAAGATGCATTTTTTAAAATGGGAGTTATTATAGCATGTGTTAATTCAGGTGGTATAATGCCAGTAGTTAGTGAAATATTAATAATTTTATGATATAGAGGTGTTAAAGTGTTAATAATTTTTTTAGTAATAGAGAGAGGTAATGGATCATTTGGTGAAGTACATTTGGCGGTAATTATCAAATTATATATTTCAGTATGTGTTGGAGTTATGAAATTATTAAAATTATTATTGGGAAATGAACATGTATCAAAACAATTTATATTGATAGATTTATTTACAGATTTACTTTTCGAGATATTATCACATATGTTGGAAATTTTATTATCAAAGAAATTTGAGAATTTATTAACTAGTAGATTATTTTTTTGAGGAGGAAAAGTTTTTCTTTTGTTCCTTCCCATTAATTGATTAGTAAGTTTAAAAAGTTTTTTAGAATCATTTTTATATAAATTAATTTTATTATTATAGTACATTGTTTTTTGAGATTTCATTTGTTTACGGTATTGAGATCTAGCAAATAAGAAATTATCATGATTAATTGTATTTTTATTTTTATTATATATTTTGTTTAATATGTTAGTATTTTTTTTATAAGTATGACATATATGATTAAACCATGGTGTTATAGAGTATATTTTAATTGTTCGGTTATTAAGTGGTGCATATGTGTCTAGAAGATTAGAAAGTGTATTATTAAGTGCAGTTATAGTAAAATTATTTATGTCAAGATTAGATAGAATATCAAGAGAAAATTTAGTTAAGTCTATATTACGTAAATGTCGATAGGATAATAATTTAGAACTTATATATTTTTTTATATTTAATGTACATTTAATAGCATAATGATCAGTTAATAGTGTAGAATTAGTTGGTTGTTTAGCTAATAGAATAGAATTATTATGAGTAAAAATAAGATCGAGTACATTTCCAGAAATATGTGTAGTTTCAGTAACATGTTGAGATAAACATAATTCATTACAGATATCTTTGAATTTATTATGGGGATATGATGTAGAATTAAAATGAAAATTAAAGTCACCAAGAATTATAAGGAAAGGGCTAATGTGTTGATGTATTAGATCCGAAAATTCTTTAAAAAATATTATATGGTTATTATTTGTAGGTCTATATATAGTGAGAACAGTTATTATTTGAGATTGGGATGTTTTAAATTTTACAAGAAGTACATCACATAGAGTCATATTAATTCGAATTTGAGAAAGTATAGTATAGTTATTATTTAAAAGTAAAGCAACACCACCACCATTTCTACCATCACATCTAGGACTATGTATAAAATTAAAATGTAATGGTTCAAAATAAGAAGGAGTAACATCATCTAATATATGGAGCCAAGTTTCTGTGAGTGCGATTATTGATGATTTAGATTCTATTATATATTGTGTGATGATATCAATATTAGCAACTAGTGACCGACAATTAATGAGGGAAGTAATGTTTTCATTGCTACATACCGATAGTCAATTAGATTTATTATTTGATTTATTTTTGATTGATGTGATATATGTATCGTATGATTTACTCCATGTGTTCAATTCATTTATGGACGGTAAATATGGAGAACAGTTCCAATCAAGTTTATTTGTATCATTATATGGTCTTAGTTCATAAGTATTAGTTTTTAAATTTAATGTACATTTATAGTTTAAAATTAGCTTAGATTTAATAGCATGATAAAATATATTACCATTTCTTCTAACATCAGCGGATAAATTGTCATGAATAAATAATTTATTAAATTTATTATCTAAAGTTTTAATAGTCGAGTTAAGATTTAAAAATTCTGATTTTGCAAACACAGTAGTGAAATTAATTATACATACTTTATTATTAAAGTGTACTTTAGAAATGGTATTTAAATCAATGTTTAATATTTTTAATAAATCCTTAATGTAGTTAGTATTTAGATTACTACTGTCAATTTGTTTAATAATGGCCGAAAATAAAGGAATATTTAATGCATCCCTATTATAAACAACAGCATTCGAACTACTTATATTTCTACTTGTCACATTAGCATAGGTTATGGTGTTATCGTTTTCTAAGCAGGTTTTGGCATTATCATTATTTACAGTGTTGTTAGATAATGAAGAGCTTATGCTACTTTTTAATTCATTAATTATATTAGTATGGCTAGATAGTAAAATAGCAATATTATTAATTTTATCTTCAATAGATGGCGAGGCACTTACCGGTGATGGTTCACTATTACGGCATTGTAGGCACGTGTATAAGAAGCAGGGCGAGTTCATCAATGCTATTGATATCTTAGATGGAACTTTGTTGCTCCATGCACAGTTAATTTCGTTTGCGTTAAACAGACATGCGTAGTGAATAAGTAGACCGCATTTACATTCTAGGAAACCATCTGGAGAGGTGATATCGCTAGTAGTAGTAGTAGTAGTAGTAGTAGTAGTAGTAGTAGTAGTAGTAGTAGTAGTAGTAGTAGTAGTAGTAGTAGTAGTAGTAGTAGTAGTAGTAGTAGTAGTAGTAGTAGTAGTAGTAGTAGTAGTAGTAGTAGTAGTAGTAGTAGTAGTAGTAGTAGTAGTAGTAGTAGTAGTAGTAGTAGTAGTAGTAGTAGTAGTAGTAGTAGTAGTAGTAGTAGTAGTAGTAGTAGTAGTAGTAGTAGTAGTAGTAGTAGTAGTAGTAGTAGTAGTAGTAGTAGTAGTAGTAGTAGTAGTAGTAGTAGTAGTAGTAGTAGTAGTAGTAGTAGTAGTAGTAGTAGTAGTAGTAGTAGTAGTAGTAGTAGTAGTAGTAGTAGTAGTAGTAGTAGTAGTAGTAGTAGTAGTAGTAGTAGTAGTAGTAGTAGTAGTAGTAGTAGTAGTAGTAGTAGTAGTAGTAGTAGTAGTAGTAGTAGTAGTAGTAGTAGTAGTAGTAGTAGTAGTAGTAGTAGTAGTAGTAGTAGTAGTAGTAGTAGTAGTAGTAGTAGTAGTAGTAGTAGTAGTAGTAGTAGTAGTAGTAGTAGTAGTAGTAGTAGTAGTAGTAGTAGTAGTAGTAGTAGTAGTAGTAGTAGTAGTAGTAGTAGTAGTAGTAGTAGTAGTAGTAGTAGTAGTAGTAGTAGTAGTAGTAGTAGTAGTAGTAGTAGTAGTAGTAGTAGTAGTAGTAGTAGTAGTAGTAGTAGTAGTAGTAGTAGTAGTAGTAGTAGTAGTAGTAGTAGTAGTAGTAGTAGTAGTAGTAGTAGTAGTAGTAGTAGTAGTAGTAGTAGTAGTAGTAGTAGTAGTAGTAGTAGTAGTAGTAGTAGTAGTAGTAGTAGTAGTAGTAGTAGTAGTAGTAGTAGTAGTAGTAGTAGTAGTAGTAGTAGTAGTAGTAGTAGTAGTAGTAGTAGTAGTAGTAGTAGTAGTAGTAGTAGTAGTAGTAGTAGTAGTAGTAGTAGTAGTAGTAGTAGTAGTAGTAGTAGTAGTAGTAGTAGTAGTAGTAGTAGTAGTAGTAGTAGTAGTAGTAGTAGTAGTAGTAGTAGTAGTAGTAGTAGTAGTAGTAGTAGTAGTAGTAGTAGTAGTAGTAGTAGTAGTAGTAGTAGTAGTAGTAGTAGTAGTAGTAGTAGTAGTAGTAGTAGTAGTAGTAGTAGTAGTAGTAGTAGTAGTAGTAGTAGTAGTAGTAGTAGTAGTAGTAGTAGTAGTAGTAGTAGTAGTAGTAGTAGTAGTAGTAGTAGTAGTAGTAGTAGTAGTAGTAGTAGTAGTAGTAGTAGTAGTAGTAGTAGTAGTAGTAGTAGTAGTAGTAGTAGTAGTAGTAGTAGTAGTAGTAGTAGTAGTAGTAGTAGTAGTAGTAGTAGTAGTAGTAGTAGTAGTAGTAGTAGTAGTAGTAGTAGTAGTAGTAGTAGTAGTAGTAGTAGTAGTAGTAGTAGTAGTAGTAGTAGTAGTAGTAGTATGTGTATGGGTAGTTTTCACTACCCCTACACATACAGCAAACAATATTCTTGATCTTGTTATATCAAATAAATCATCTGATATAATTTCCAACACTGTAACTCATAACCTTATAACTGACCACTACATTGTCCTTTTTAATATCCATGTCCCTAAGCCAACCCGCCTATCAAAAACTATTAAAATTAGAAATATTGCTAAAATTGATATTTCAAAATTTATGGAAGACTTTATTAATAATATTTACATTTGTGGTAACAACAAAACTTTATCCCATTTTGACTATATTCTTTCCTCTACTCTTGATGTTCATGCACCTATTAAACAAAAGTCGATTATAGTACGTGATAACTCAAAATGGTTTAATAATAATCTTGTCACCGAAAAACGAAAAATACGAAAAGCCGAAAAATGCTGGCGTAGATCTAAATCTACTACCGACTTTGACATATTTTTACTATGCAGACAGCAATATCGTAGTTTACTCAAAACAACGAAAGAAAATTATTATACTGATCTACTTACTAACGCAGGAAAAGACTATAAGAAAATATTTAAAATATCCAATACACTACTAGGGCGCCTTAATCGACGTATTCTTCCAGATACTTCTATATTAGATAATATTAATAACTTTGATATATTCTTTACCGCTAAAGTAAATGACATTATTACATCTCTTCCCTCCCCTTTATCATATGTACCAACCATCCCTCCATATTCTCTTTCATTACTGAACCTTCCATCTACTTCGCTGGTTGAGAAGCTTCTCCTGTCTGTGAAATCAACATGTTCCCTTGACCCCATTCCTGTCACCCTCTTACATAAGCTGATACCTTATATTGTTATGTACTATAAGGAAATAATCGAAGAATCAATTATATCTGGCTCAGTACCTTCGTGTATGAAGTTAGCTAATGTTACTCCTACTATTAAAAAACCTGACTTGGATAAATCACTGCTCGCGAGCTACCGGCCGATATCACATCTCTCGTATATTTCTAAAGTACTTGAAAGAGTTGTAGCTATTCAACTTAATGACTATATACTCAGTAACAAAATCCTCAATAAATTTCAGAGTGCTTATACTAAAAAGAAAAATACCGAAACAGCTCTTGTCTATATTATTAATTCCCTTCAGCGTGCATCCTTTAATAAACATAGCTCTGTGATCATACTATTAGATCTTTCAGCAGCATTCGATACCTTAGATCATAGCACTTTAATGTTAAGACTTCAGTCTATAGGTATAAATGGAACCGCTCTTGAATGGTTCAAATCATATCTTCAAAATAGATATTTTTCTATTCAGATTGATTCTCTGACATCCACACCTCGGTCAATCCATCATGGTGTACCGCAGGGATCTGTTCTCGGACCAATACTCTTCAATATATACATGATCCCAATATTTGATATTTTTAATAAATATCCAAATATTGGCTACCATTCCTATGCAGATGACCTACAAGTATATATGATTTTAAAAGACCCTACTAAAGATATACCTATACTCAACAACTGCCTTGAGGATATACGAACATGGCTAAACTCAAACTCTCTCTCACTGAATAGCTCAAAAACCATTGCACTCCATATTTCTTTATCAAATAGGTCCACTATTCCAAATATATATATTGGTAATGATTGTATACCTTACTCCAGATCAGCCCGTAATCTAGGAATTATATTAGACACCACATTATCATTTACACATCAGATCTCCAATATAATTAAATCAGTAAATTTTATATTATACACTATAAAAATTATTAGACCTTCAATATCCACTGAAATTGCTAAACTACTTATAACATCTCTTATTCTACCTAAATTAGATTACTGTAATTCGATTATTAATGGTATACCGGATTATTTACTACATAAACTACAACTTTTGCAAAATTCAGCAGTCAGACTCATATACAATATAAATAAATTCTCTAGAACACACATATCACCTTACATGAAAATATTACACTGGCTCCCAATTAAATACAGAATAATATATAAAATATGTATGCTAACCCATCATGCCACTCATCACAGCCAACCTGACTACTTACATACTCTACTTACTCCCTATACATCATCACGCCCAATACGACTTTGCCTCAAGTATACTCTAGTCATACCAGATTTGCGTAATGTATCCATAAAACAAAAGAGAGCCTTCTCAATATCTGCACCTATAGCCTGGAATAGACTTCCTTATAACATTCGTTCTATTCAATCAACCATGTTATTCAAAAATAAGCTTAAGACATATCTTTTCTCTTTGGCTTATCCTAATAACAACTAGTCAACATTTAATGCACGGCCGAAAATTTCTGATGAAGTTGATGGCAGTGCCTAAAACATTAGGTTACAGGTTACAGGTTAGTAGTAGTAGTAGTAGTAGTAGTAGTAGTAGTAGTAGTAGTAGTAGTAGTAGTAGTAGTAGTAGTAGTAGTAGTAGTAGTAGTAGTAGTAGTAGTAGTAGTAGTAGTAGTAGTAGTAGTAGTAGTAGTAGTAGTAGTAGTAGTAGTAGTAGTAGTAGTAGTAGTAGTAGTAGTAGTAGTAGTAGTAGTAGTAGTAGTAGTAGTAGTAGTAGTAGTAGTAGTAGTAGTAGTAGTAGTAGTAGTAGTAGTAGTAGTAGTAGTAGTAGTAGTAGTAGTAGTAGTAGTAGTAGTAGTAGTAGTAGTAGTAGTAGTAGTAGTAGTAGTAGTAGTAGTAGTAGTAGTAGTAGTAGTAGTAGTAGTAGTAGTAGTAGTAGTAGTAGTAGTAGTAGTAGTAGTAGTAGTAGTAGTAGTAGTAGTAGTAGTAGTAGTAGTAGTAGTAGTAGTAGTAGTAGTAGTAGTAGTAGTAGTAGTAGTAGTAGTAGTAGTAGTAGTAGTAGTAGTAGTAGTAGTAGTAGTAGTAGTAGTAGTAGTAGTAGTAGTAGTAGTAGTAGTAGTAGTAGTAGTAGTAGTAGTAGTAGTAGTAGTAGTAGTAGTAGTAGTAGTAGTAGTAGTAGTAGTAGTAGTAGTAGTAGTAGTAGTAGTAGTAGTAGTAGTAGTAGTAGTAGTAGTAGTAGTAGTAGTAGTAGTAGTAGTAGTAGTAGTAGTAGTAGTAGTAGTAGTAGTAGTAGTAGTAGTAGTAGTAGTAGTAGTAGTAGTAGTAGTAGTAGTAGTAGTAGTAGTAGTAGTAGTAGTAGTAGTAGTAGTAGTAGTAGTAGTAGTAGTAGTAGTAGTAGTAGTAGTAGTAGTAGTAGTAGTAGTAGTAGTAGTAGTAGTAGTAGTAGTAGTAGTAGTAGTAGTAGTAGTAGTAGTAGTAGTAGTAGTAGTAGTAGTAGTAGTAGTAGTAGTAGTAGTAGTAGTAGTAGTAGTAGTAGTAGTAGTAGTAGTAGTAGTAGTAGTAGTAGTAGTAGTAGTAGTAGTAGTAGTAGTAGTAGTAGTAGTAGTAGTAGTAGTAGTAGTAGTAGTAGTAGTAGTAGTAGTAGTAGTAGTAGTAGTAGTAGTAGTAGTAGTAGTAGTAGTAGTAGTAGTAGTAGTAGTAGTAGTAGTAGTAGTAGTAGTAGTAGTAGTAGTAGTAGTAGTAGTAGTAGTAGTAGTAGTAGTAGTAGTAGTAGTAGTAGTAGTAGTAGTAGTAGTAGTAGTAGTAGTAGTAGTAGTAGTAGTAGTAGTAGTAGTAGTAGTAGTAGTAGTAGTAGTAGTAGTAGTAGTAGTAGTAGTAGTAGTAGTAGTAGTAGTAGTAGTAGTAGTAGTAGTAGTAGTAGTAGTAGTAGTAGTAGTAGTAGTAGTAGTAGTAGTAGTAGTAGTAGTAGTAGTAGTAGTAGTAGTAGTAGTAGTAGTAGTAGTAGTAGTAGTAGTAGTAGTAGTAGTAGTAGTAGTAGTAGTAGTAGTAGTAGTAGTAGTAGTAGTAGTAGTAGTAGTAGTAGTAGTAGTAGTAGTAGTAGTAGTAGTAGTAGTAGTAGTAGTAGTAGTAGTAGTAGTAGTAGTAGTAGTAGTAGTAGTAGTAGTAGTAGTAGTAGTAGTAGTAGTAGTAGTAGTAGTAGTAGTAGTAGTAGTAGTAGTAGTAGTAGTAGTAGTAGTAGTAGTAGTAGTAGTAGTAGTAGTAGTAGTAGTAGTAGTAGTAGTAGTAGTAGTAGTAGTAGTAGTAGTAGTAGTAGTAGTAGTAGTAGTAGTAGTAGTAGTAGTAGTAGTAGTAGTAGTAGTAGTAGTAGTAGTAGTAGTAGTAGTAGTAGTAGTAGTAGTAGTAGTAGTAGTAGTAGTAGTAGTAGTAGTAGTAGTAGTAGTAGTAGTAGTAGTAGTAGTAGTAGTAGTAGTAGTAGTAGTAGTAGTAGTAGTAGTAGTAGTAGTAGTAGTAGTAGTAGTAGTAGTAGTAGTAGTAGTAGTAGTAGTAGTAGTAGTAGTAGTAGTAGTAGTAGTAGTAGTAGTAGTAGTAGTAGTAGTAGTAGTAGTAGTAGTAGTAGTAGTAGTAGTAGTAGTAGTAGTAGTAGTAGTAGTAGTAGTAGTAGTAGTAGTAGTAGTAGTAGTAGTAGTAGTAGTAGTAGTAGTAGTAGTAGTAGTAGTAGTAGTAGTAGTAGTAGTAGTAGTAGTAGTAGTAGTAGTAGTAGTAGTAGTAGTAGTAGTAGTAGTAGTAGTAGTAGTAGTAGTAGTAGTAGTAGTAGTAGTAGTAGTAGTAGTAGTAGTAGTAGTAGTAGTAGTAGTAGTAGTAGTAGTAGTAGTAGTAGTAGTAGTAGTAGTAGTAGTAGTAGTAGTAGTAGTAGTAGTAGTAGTAGTAGTAGTAGTAGTAGTAGTAGTAGTAGTAGTAGTAGTAGTAGTAGTAGTAGTAGTAGTAGTAGTAGTAGTAGTAGTAGTAGTAGTAGTAGTAGTAGTAGTAGTAGTAGTAGTAGTAGTAGTAGTAGTAGTAGTAGTAGTAGTAGTAGTAGTAGTAGTAGTAGTAGTAGTAGTAGTAGTAGTAGTAGTAGTAGTAGTAGTAGTAGTAGTAGTAGTAGTAGTAGTAGTAGTAGTAGTAGTAGTAGTAGTAGTAGTAGTAGTAGTAGTAGTAGTAGTAGTAGTAGTAGTAGTAGTAGTAGTAGTAGTAGTAGTAGTAGTAGTAGTAGTAGTAGTAGTAGTAGTAGTAGTAGTAGTAGTAGTAGTAGTAGTAGTAGTAGTAGTAGTAGTAGTAGTAGTAGTAGTAGTAGTAGTAGTAGTAGTAGTAGTAGTAGTAGTAGTAGTAGTAGTAGTAGTAGTAGTAGTAGTAGTAGTAGTAGTAGTAGTAGTAGTAGTAGTAGTAGTAGTAGTAGTAGTAGTAGTAGTAGTAGTAGTAGTAGTAGTAGTAGTAGTAGTAGTAGTAGTAGTAGTAGTAGTAGTAGTAGTAGTAGTAGTAGTAGTAGTAGTAGTAGTAGTAGTAGTAGTAGTAGTAGTAGTAGTAGTAGTAGTAGTAGTAGTAGTAGTAGTAGTAGTAGTAGTAGTAGTAGTAGTAGTAGTAGTAGTAGTAGTAGTAGTAGTAGTAGTAGTAGTAGTAGTAGTAGTAGTAGTAGTAGTAGTAGTAGTAGTAGTAGTAGTAGTAGTAGTAGTAGTAGTAGTAGTAGTAGTAGTAGTAGTAGTAGTAGTAGTAGTAGTAGTAGTAGTAGTAGTAGTAGTAGTAGTAGTAGTAGTAGTAGTAGTAGTAGTAGTAGTAGTAGTAGTAGTAGTAGTAGTAGTAGTAGTAGTAGTAGTAGTAGTAGTAGTAGTAGTAGTAGTAGTAGTAGTAGTAGTAGTAGTAGTAGTAGTAGTAGTAGTAGTAGTAGTAGTAGTAGTAGTAGTAGTAGTAGTAGTAGTAGTAGTAGTAGTAGTAGTAGTAGTAGTAGTAGTAGTAGTAGTAGTAGTAGTAGTAGTAGTAGTAGTAGTAGTAGTAGTAGTAGTAGTAGTAGTAGTAGTAGTAGTAGTAGTAGTAGTAGTAGTAGTAGTAGTAGTAGTAGTAGTAGTAGTAGTAGTAGTAGTAGTAGTAGTAGTAGTAGTAGTAGTAGTAGTAGTAGTAGTAGTAGTAGTAGTAGTAGTAGTAGTAGTAGTAGTAGTAGTAGTAGTAGTAGTAGTAGTAGTAGTAGTAGTAGTAGTAGTAGTAGTAGTAGTAGTAGTAGTAGTAGTAGTAGTAGTAGTAGTAGTAGTAGTAGTAGTAGTAGTAGTAGTAGTAGTAGTAGTAGTAGTAGTAGTAGTAGTAGTAGTAGTAGTAGTAGTAGTAGTAGTAGTAGTAGTAGTAGTAGTAGTAGTAGTAGTAGTAACCTGTAACCTGTAACCTAATGTTTTAGGCACTGCCATCAACTTCATCAGAAATTTTCGGCCGTGCATTAAATGTTGACTAGTTGTTATTAGGATAAGCCAAAGAGAAAAGATATGTCTTAAGCTTATTTTTGAATAACATGGTTGATTGAATAGAACGAATGTTATAAGGAAGTCTATTCCAGGCTATAGGTGCAGATATTGAGAAGGCTCTCTTTTGTTTTATGGATACATTACGCAAATCTGGTATGACTAGAGTATACTTGAGGCAAAGTCGTATTGGGCGTGATGATGTATAGGGAGTAAGTAGAGTATGTAAGTAGTCAGGTTGGCTGTGATGAGTGGCATGATGGGTTAGCATACATATTTTATATATTATTCTGTATTTAATTGGGAGCCAGTGTAATATTTTCATGTAAGGTGATATGTGTGTTCTAGAGAATTTATTTATATTGTATATGAGTCTGACTGCTGAATTTTGCAAAAGTTGTAGTTTATGTAGTAAATAATCCGGTATACCATTAATAATCGAATTACAGTAATCTAATTTAGGTAGAATAAGAGATGTTATAAGTAGTTTAGCAATTTCAGTGGATATTGAAGGTCTAATAATTTTTATAGTGTATAATATAAAATTTACTGATTTAATTATATTGGAGATCTGATGTGTAAATGATAATGTGGTGTCTAATATAATTCCTAGATTACGGGCTGATCTGGAGTAAGGTATACAATCATTACCAATATATATATTTGGAATAGTGGACTTATTTGATAAAGAAATATGGAGTGCAATGGTTTTTGAGCTATTCAGTGAGAGAGAGTTTGAGTTTAGCCATGTTCGTATATCCTCAAGGCAGTTGTTGAGTATAGGTATATCTTTAGTAGGGTCTTTTAAAATCATATATACTTGTAGGTCATCTGCATAGGAATGGTAGCCAATATTTGGATATTTATTAAAAATATCAAATATTGGGATCATGTATATATTGAAGAGTATTGGTCCGAGAACAGATCCCTGCGGTACACCATGATGGATTGACCGAGGTGTGGATGTCAGAGAATCAATCTGAATAGAAAAATATCTATTTTGAAGATATGATTTGAACCATTCAAGAGCGGTTCCATTTATACCTATAGACTGAAGTCTTAACATTAAAGTGCTATGATCTAAGGTATCGAATGCTGCTGAAAGATCTAATAGTATGATCACAGAGCTATGTTTATTAAAGGATGCACGCTGAAGGGAATTAATAATATAGACAAGAGCTGTTTCGATATTTTTCTTTTTAGTATAAGCACTCTGACATTTATTGAGGATT
>CAXHSG010000168.1:0-17500 GCA_964019155.1 Osedax fenrisi
TACTACTACTACTACTACTACTACTACTACTACTACTACTACTACTACTACTACTACTACTACTACTACTACTACTACTACTACTACTACTACTACTACTACTACTACTACTACTACTACTACTACTACTACTACTACTACTACTACTACTACTACTACTACTACTACTACTACTACTACTACTACTACTACTACTACTACTACTACTACTACTACTACTACTACTACTACTACTACTACTACTACTACTACTACTACTACTACTACTACTACTACTACTACTAATACTACTACTACTACTACTACTACTAATACTACTACTACTACTACTACTACTACTACTACTACTACTACTACTACTACTACTATTACTACTACTACTACTACTACTACTACTACTACTACTACTACTACTACTACTACTACTACTACTACTACTACTACTACTACTACTACTACTACTACTACTACTACTACTACTACTACTACTACTACTACTACTACTACTACTACTACTACTACTACTACTACTACTACTACTACTACTACTACTACTACTACTACTACTACTACTACTACTACTACTACTACTACTACTACTACTACTACTACTACTACTACTACTACTACTACTACTACTAATACTACCCTTATGGTAGTACACCTAATGCATGGGTATCTAGCAACCCTGTAATCAAGCATGTTACATCAATACTTGAGTCACCATCTTTCTTATTTAGATGTAATACATGCATTGGTAACTCTATTCAACCAAGTTGCCCTCTACCTTTAAATACATTTAAAGGTGAAATAAACAATATCGAATCCTCCACAAAGGATATCCTTATCCGTCTTGATAAACAAGATAAGATATTAAATAATATATGTAAACTAGTAAATAATACCAGTACGATATATAAACACATAATACCACCTACATTCACCCCTACAATACCCTATAACCCCCCAAAACAACACTTTCCACCACCTACTCATCCTTTAAATATATCATACTCTTCAGCTGTACGACAAAGCCCATACATGCCCATAAACAAAGTTAATACTACTATACCTGTAATTAATACTACTCCATCTAATTCTCTTGTTATTGAACATCTGAATGAAGATGAAAGAAATATTAACTTCGTATATAAAATACTTTCATATTTAAATATGTCTAAAAACTCTCTGACCTCATACAAATTTATAAACTCAATATGTGTAATATACTTCAACTCACCTAACTCTCTATACACATTTCATTCCAATGTGAACCATATTAAAAAAGACCCCCGATTCTCCCATCTTTATATACGAGAACAACGCTCAGGCAATGAAATATTCAGAGGTAGAGTTATATATCATGCCATAAAAGAAAGTTTAACACCAACTGGCACTAGGTGCACCTATAATAATTATAATAATACATTTGAACTACGTCAAACTAAGAACTCAAAAATAGATTGGTCCTGTAATCCCATAAATATTACAGAATATGATTTCAAAACATGGAAGACTTCTTATGAAGTATATATACAGACCAAACATAATACAAATAAAATTGACTTAGTCAATGACCAACACACACAATGACATATAACCACCCATGACAACCACATCAGATCAATATCCTCGACCTTCACCATTCCTACCAGTATCATTCACCAATCTCATTCATCCTCACTACACATCATAAACCAACCCTGTCCCTTACCTACCATCTCCAATATAAATATGTCCTCTGCACCATATAAAATTCCACACTTATCCAATATTAAGGCTGCAACACTTAATGTTTGCTCTATCAGAAATAAAGCTGATCTTATAATCGAATTATTTACTGATCTTAACTTAGATATTATGTGTATTACAGAAACATGGCTTAATCTTAATGATACCCCCATAATTGCCACATTAAACACAAATACATTAAGCTTCGTTCACCTTCCAAGACCTAGTTCCCACTTTGGTGGAGGATTAGGTGTATTATATAACAAGTGTATTAAGCTAATAAGCTATAAAGACCTTTCTCTTGAACATTCCGAGGCTTTTTCATGCACATTTCATCCCAATAACTCACTTCCACTTACAATAATAACCATCTACCGACCACCGCATCAATCTATTCCTCATTTTATTGAAGAACTCGATACTCTACTTTACGCATTAACTCCTAAAACAATTCTAACCGGTGATTTTAATATTCCTATCACCTCTACTTCACATAATTCTCGACATCTCTACGATATACTTGAATCACACAATTTGTCCCAAAAAGTCACTACCCCTACACATACAGCAAACAATATTCTTGATCTTGTTATATCAAATAAATCATCTGATATAATTTCCAACACTGTAACTCATAACCTTATAAATGACCACTACATTGTCCTTTTTAATATCCATGTCCCTAAGCCAACCCGCCTATCAAAAACTATTAAAATTAGAAATATTGCTAAAATTGATATTTCAAAATTTATGGAAGACTTTATTAATAATATTTACATTTGTGGTAACAACAAAACTTTATCCCATTTTGACTATATTCTTTATTCTACTCTTGATGTTCATGCACCTATTAAACAAAAGTCGATTATAGTACGTGATAACTCAAAATGGTTTAATAATAATCTTGTCACCGAAAAACGAAAACTACGAAAAGCCGAAAAATGCTGGCGTAGATCTAAATCTACTACCGACTTTGACATATTTTTACTATGCAGACAGCAATATCGTAGTTTACTTAAAACAACGAAAGAAAATTATTATACTGATCTACTTACTAACGCAGGAAAAGACTATAAGAAAATATTTAAAATATCCAATACACTACTAGGGCGCCTTAATCGACGTATTCTTCCAGATACTTCTATATTAGATAATATTAATAACTTTGATATATTCTTTACCGCTAAAGCAAATGACATTATTACATCTCTTCCCTCCCCTCTGTCATATGTACCAACCATCCCTCCATATTCTCTTTCATTACTGAACCTTCCATCTACTTCGCTGGTTGAGAATCTTCTCCTGTCTGTGAAATCAACATGTTCCCTTGACCCCATTCCTGTCACCCTCTTACATAAGCTGATACCTTATATTGTTATGTACTATAAGGAAATAATCGAAGAATCAATTATATCTGGCTCAGTACCTTCGTGTATGAAGTTAGCTAATGTTACTCCTACTATTAAAAAACCTGACTTGGATAAATCACTGCTCGCGAGCTACCGGCCGATATCACATCTCTCGTATATTTCTAAAGTACTTGAAAGAGTTGTAGCTATTCAACTTAATGACTATATACTCAGTAACAAAATCCTCAATAAATTTCAGAGTGCTTATACTAAAAAGAAAAATACCGAAACAGCTCTTGTCTATATTATTAATTCCCTTCAGCGTGCATCCTTTAATAAACATAGCTCTGTGATCATACTATTAGATCTTTCAGCAGCATTCGATACCTTAGATCATAGCACTTTAATGTTAATACTTCAGTCTATAGGTATAAATGGAACCGCTCTTGAATGGTTCAAATCATATCTTCAAAATAGATATTTTCCCATTCAGATTGATTCTCTGACATCCACACCTCGGTCAATCCATCATGGTGTACCGCAGGGATCTGTTCTCGGACCAATACTCTTCAATATATACATGATCCCAATATTTGATATTTTTAATAAATATCCAAATATTGGCTACCATTCCTATGCAGATGACCTACAAGTATATATGATTTTAAAAGACCCTACTAAAGATATACCTATACTCAACAACTGACTTGAGGATATACGAACATGGCTAAACTTAAACTCTCTCTCACTGAATAGCTCAAAAACCATTGCACTCCATATTTCTTTATCAAATAAGTCCACTATTCCAAATATATATATTGGTAATGATTGTATACCTTACTCCAGATCAGCCCGTAATCTAGGAATTATATTAGACACCACATTATCATTTACACATCAGATCTCCAATATAATTAAATCAGTAAATTTTATATTATACACTATAACAATTATTAGACCTTCAATATCCACTGAAATTGCTAAACTACTTATAACATCTCTTATTCTACCTAAATTAGATTACTGTAATTCGATTATTAATGGTATACCGGATTATTTACTACATAAACTACAACTTTTGCAAAATTCAGCAGTCAGACTCATATACAATATAAATAAATTCTCTAGAACACACATATCACCTTACATGAAAATATTACACTGGCTCCCAATTAAATACAGAATAATATATAAAATATGTATGCTAACCCATCATGCCACTCATCACAGCCAACCTGACTACTTACATACTCTACTTACTCCCTATACATCATCACGCCCAATACGACTTTGCCTCAAGTATACTATAGTCATACCAGATTTGCGTAATGTATCCATAAAACAAAAGAGAGCCTTCTCAATATCTGCACCTATAGCCTGGAATAGACTTCCTTATAACATTCGTTCTATTCAATCAACCATGTTATTCAAAAATAAGCTTAAGACATATCTTTTCTCTTTGGCTTATCCTAATAACAACTAGTCAACATTTAATGCACGGCCGAAAATTTCTGATGAAGTTGATGGCAGTGCCTAAAACATTAGGTTACAGGTTACAGGTTACTACTACTACTACTACTACTACTACTACTACTACTACTACTACTACTACTACTACTACTACTACTACTACTACTACTACTACTACTACTACTACTACTACTACTACTACTACTACTACTACTACTACTACTACTACTACTACTACTACTACTACTACTACTACTACTACTACTACTACTACTACTACTACTACTACTACTACTACTACTACTACTACTACTACTACTACTACTACTACTACTACTACTACTACTACTACTACTACTACTACTACTACTACTACTACTACCACTACTACTACTACTATTCAGTTGCTTTTTATTTCTCGAACTGAAAACACGTGTTTATACTTTTTTACTTTTATCGATCAATATACCGGCTCTGATCACCACCAGAGGATCTCCCTTTGGTCTCCGCTGATAAGGTAGTCGGTAATCTACCTGCCCCTGACTTAAGCTTAGTACAATAAAAATTAGTTATATATTTTTAATATTAACTATGCTTTTATAAGCTTATTTCTGTCATATTATTAAAATTTTATAAATAGACCGATACTAGTTAGCATGCACATATTTTAACGACGCCCGCCACAGACGTTCTAATTAATTTCTTATATTGATTTTTTGGTTTTTTATTTATTTATTGTGTTATTTAATTTATTTTTTTATTTTTAGTTTCTAAAGAAAAACAAATTTATATTTATTTAATTTATCGTATATGTTTTATTGATTGCTTATTAATAATACATTGGAAAATGTATATTATATATTATAATTGTATTTATTTTTACGTATACGTTAATATGTGTATACATTTATAAATCTATAGTTATATACACTAAGCAAATATATCTAATATTATATAATATAATTTTGTGAAATATATAATATAATTTTGTGAATATTATTTGTTATGGATAAATGCCTACAGTGTAGCAGAAGTGCATCAACTGATAGTATTACATGTGCATATTGTAGTAATATCATACATATGCTATGTTTATTTGATGCTAATATTATTGATGTACAGATTGCACATAATAATAAAACTAAATCACCAGCTAATTATGCAAAATCTATATTTAATAGTGATAATTTTACTTTTAAATGCAATTCATGTATATCATATCCAATTACTATTAATACACCTGATACAATTGTACCACAATTATCTAATATTAATGAAAAACTGGATGATATTAAAAAATTAATAAAATCTACCTCTGAAACTATTAATGATAATAATAATTTTAAAATGTCTTACGCGGATTCATTAAAAAAAATGACTGATTTATCATCTCAATTAAACACATCATTGCATACTAACAAACATAGTAGAACTATTAGTGTTGACCCTTTGGCTGTTGACAATAATAATACTTCATTAATGGTTGTAATTGAGAATATACCTCATGATGTTAATAATATGGATACATTAAAATTAATTTTCAATTTCCTAAAATTAAACATTAATACGATAATCAATGCTAAATTTAAGAATCGTAATGCTATTATAACCTTAAACTCATTATTTTCTAAAGATCAATTACTATTTTCTACCTCATTACTGCGTAATTCTAAATTTAATTATCTATTTATACATCCTATATTATCATCTGATGATATGTATTTTAAAAAAATTGCATATCATGCTATAAAAAACAATTTAATTACTGGCTATAAATGCGTTTTTAATAGAAGAAATAATAAATTTGAATTAAGATATATTTTAACTAATGATGCATCTAATAAAATCAACTGGAGTATTAATCCATTTATACCATCCAGCGATATGTTTATTACTTGGGAAAAATCTTTTGACCACTATATTAATGGATTAAAAGATAATAATTCATCATCTTCCATATATAGATATAAAGATATTAGATCTAGTACTAACTCCTTACCATCTAATTCCATACCATCTAACTCCATACTATCTAACGCCACTCCTACTACCTCCTCCATATCCAACTCTATGTCATCCGAATGACGTCCACCTTATATAGCCCTTCACTCTCCCCTACGATGTACTCTCTTTAATGCTAGATCTGTTAGGAATAAATATGACATGCTATCACAATATATATGTGATTCACATTTTGATCTAATCGCTATCACTGAGACATGGCTATCTGATGATGATTTAAGTATTTCATCACAGCTTACCCCCAATAAGTTTACACTAATTCAAGACAATAGATCTAAGAAAGGTGGTGGTGTAGCCCTGCTCTACAATAGTAACCTAACTGTTATTAATACATCTATCCATTCTCTAACTTCTTGTCAAGTTATTTCATGTCGAATAAAATGTTCTACACAATGCCATTTTACTCTAATATTAATTTATCGTCCCCCTCATTCCAACATTCAAACATTTATTACTGAACTCGGACAAATAACTTCCTTAATCTCATCTCCCAATACCCTACTACTAGGTGATTTCAATATACATGTCAATACTCCCTCATCCACCCCTAACTTCCACCAACTAATATATGAGCACTCTCTGACACAACACGTATCTTTCCCTACTCATATCCACGGAAATACACTCGATCTTATCATTACACCATCTGACTCCACGATTATATCCAATATCTACCGAGACTTACTCATATCTGATCATTACGCCATTTGCTTCTCGTTAGCATTCCCTATACCTCACATTCCTACTCAATTCACTCAATACCGTAAGATCACATCTATCAATTCCTTGTCTTTCTCCAACCATATCATTACATCACTCTCTACATCCACCTCTAAATTTCCTATTCATATTGACTGTCTTAATCACAATCTTAAATTAGCTCTTGATTTATTCGCTCCATTATGTGTTCGTAAATCTCATACCAAACCACGGTCTCCTTGGTTTAACTCTGATTTACATAACCTCAGACTTATTTATCGTCGGAATAATAAACGCTGGTCTCTTTCCCACTCTCCCTCTGATCTTATATCTCTCAAGAGTTCTAGATGTAATTATCGATGCAAGCTATCCTCTACTAAATCATCTTATTATATCAATCTCTTATCTGATCTTAATCCAAACTCTAAGAAGGCTTTCGACCTGTCTTTTTCCATTATTGGAAAACATAAAAAGAAATCCCTCCCTGAACGAGATGATATGACTCTATGTGCAGACTTTGCACAGTTCTTCCAGGATAAAGTAAAAAAGATAATCGATCATCTCCCTAACTGCCTTCCTATCAGTTATGATCAAATTCTCGCTTATCCTCATCACTGGTCCTGTTTTGAATCGCCCTCTCCCTCCTTCATACTCCATTTAATACAGCGATCTAAATCTAACTCTCCCATAGACCCCATTCCACTACTCCTTCTCAATAATATTGCTCCCACTTTGATCCTACACTTTTGTGACATTATTCGTACGTCCCTATTTACCTCTGTGGTTCCTGATTCTATGAAGTTAGCCTACATTACTCCAATCCTCAAGAAGTCCTCACTTGATACTTCCATTCTTTCAAATTACAGACCAATTTCTCAATTGTCTACTATTTCGAAAGTACTTGAACGGGTTGTTTCCAGTCAGCTCACCTCATATTTGGTGTCAAACTCTATTGCTGACAAATTCCAAAGTGCGTATCTTCCCCTTAGAGGTACAGAGACAGCTCTAACTAAGATTATTGACGACATAGCTATTTCAATTGACTCCAACTCCCCTACGTATTTAATACTTCTTGACCTTTCGTCTGCATTTGACACTGTTAACCATGCTATTCTTAGTAATAGACTAAATTCTATTGGAATTCATGGCCAAGTTCATAACTGGCTAATGTCATTTGTTTCGAATAGATCGTATTCTATTAGGATTAATAACTCGTCCTCTTCTCAATTCACTCAAGCTCATGGTGTCCCTCAGGGGTCAGTTCTTGGGCCAATTCTTTTCATTATCTACATTCTCCCCATCCAAGCCATTATCTCCAAATATCCTCTCGTTAAATATCATCTATATGCTGATGATCTCCAACTGTATACCTCATTCCCACCCCATACTGATCATATTCACATAGAGTCATCTCTTTCATCATGCCTGGCTGATCTACGTTCTTGGTTCTCTGTGAATTCACTCTCTCTCAATATTACTAAAACTGATTCTATAATATTTTCTAAATCCAATACATTTTTCAAACTTACCTCTCCTGATCTCCTTTCAATTCCCACCTCCTCAATAGTTACCACCCTTGGCATTAGGCTATCTTCTAACCTCGACTTCTCATCCCAAATTTCTACTATTATACAAAAGGCCCAATACTTCATCTATAACATTTCTAAAGTACGAAGAAAGCTTACTTTCTCTGTCACTCTTAATCTAATTAATACTCTAGTATTTAGTCGCATCAGATATTGTATGTCATTATACACATCCATATCCATCCGACTCCTAAGGAAATTAGAATCTATACAACGTCGATCGGTGCGTCTCCTCTACTGCCTGAGAAAAGATGATCATACGTCAATAACACTGCTAATGAAGACCCTCGGGTGGCTTCCTGCTAGAAAACTGGCCGAATATCAACTTCTCTGTTTGGCCCATAAAGTCGTTTATACTGGAGAACCTGAATATCTAGCTGATCTGATTAAACCATTCTCTACGAGAGTTCAAAGATCAGCTAACCGTTACCAGATACACGCACCTTCAGCGCACTCGACTACTGGTCTTCTGGCGTTCTCGGTGTCTGCTCCTCACTACTGGAATCGACTGCCTCTATTCATTAGATCATGTTCGAATCTAATCAGATTTAGAAAACTAATGTATGTATTATTATCTAAATAATCTCACCTTTGTTATACTTGAGTTATATTTACTATTTTTCATTTAATTCGACGACAATGAATTATATTAATTCTGGAGTCACAAAACAATAAATATTATTATTATTATTACTACTACTACTACTACTACTACTACTACTACTACTACTACTACTACTACTACTACTACTACTACTACTACTACTACTACTACTACTACTACTACTACTACTACTACTACTACTTTATTCGATCACTGTCTCTCATAGCGAACGGTCGTGTTTTTCTATTGTCTAAATTTCTATTGTTTAATATTACATCAGAATTTTGCATTTTACATGTAATATTTTTACATTAGATTTATTATAATAACTTTTATACATTGTTATAATATGCTATCTAATTAATTAAACTACGATTATATCCGACTATAATCATCTCCCGTGGATCTCCCGTGGGATTATGCTCAATAGGTAGTCGGTTCTGCCTACTACTCGAAGGAGGTTAGACTACCGTCTACGTAATCGGTGTATTCTGTGTTTCTGCCTGATAATCAAATAAAACAGATGAGTTCCTGCTATGAATGTAAGATGTCTCTGGAAACAAGCGATATCACCTCTCCAGATGGTTTCCTAGAATGTAAATGCGGTCTACTTATTCACTACGCATGTCTGTTTAACGCAAACGAAATTAACTGTGCATGGAGCAACAAAGTTCCATCTAAAATATCAATAGCATTGATGAACTCGCCCTGCTTCTTATACACGTGCCTACAATGCCGTAATAGTGAACCATCACCGGTAAGTGCCTCGCCATCTATTGAAGATAAAATTAATAATATTGCTATTTTACTATCCAGCCATACTAATATAATTAATGAATTAAAAAGTAGCATAAGCTCTTCATTATCTAACAACACTGTAAATAATGATAATGCCAAAACCTGCTTAGAAAACGATAACACCATAACCTATGCTAATGTGACAAGTAGAAATATAAGTAGTTCGAATGCTGTTGTTTATAATAGGGATGCATTAAATATTCCTTTATTTTCGGCCATTATTAAACAAATTGACAGTAGTAATCTAAATACTAACTACATTAAGGATTTATTAAAAATATTAAACATTGATTTAAATACCATTTCTAAAGTACACTTTAATAATAAAGTATGTATAATTAATTTCACTACTGTGTTTGCAAAATCAGAATTTTTAAATCTTAACTCGACTATTAAAACTTTAGATAATAAATTTAATAAATTATTTATTCATGACAATTTATCCGCTGATGTTAGAAGAAATGGTAATATATTTTATCATGCTATTAAATCTAAGCTAATTTTAAACTATAAATGTACATTAAATTTATAAACTAATACTTATGAACTAAGACCATATAATGATACAAATAAACTTGATTGGAACTGTTCTCCATATTTACCGTCCATAAATGAATTGAACACATGGAGTAAATCATACGATACATATATCACATCAATCAAAAATAAATCAAATAATAAATCTAATTGACTATCGGTATGTAGAAATGAAAACATTACTTCCCTCATTAATTGTCGGTCACTAGTTGCTAATATTGATATCATCACACAATATATAATAGAATCTAAATCATCAATAATCGCACTCACAGAAACTTGGCTCCATATATTAGATGATGTTACTCCTTCTTATTTTGAACCATTACATTTTAATTTTATACATAGTCCTAGATGTGATGGTAGAAATGGTGGTGGTGTTGCTTTACTTTTAAATAATAACTATACTATACTTTCTCAAATTCGAATTAATATGACTCTATGTGATGTACTTCTTGTAAAATTTAAAACATCCCAATCTCAAATAATAACTGTTCTCACTATATATAGACCTCCAAATAATAATCATATAATATTTTTTAAAGAATTTTCGGATCTAATACATCAACACATTAGCCCTTTCCTTATAATTCTTGGTGACTTTAATTTTCATTTTAATTCTACATCATATCCACATAATAAATTCAAAGATATCTGTAATGAATTATGTTTATCTCAACATGTTACTGAAACTACACATATTTCTGGAAATGTACTCGATCTTATTTTTACTCATAATAATTCTATTCTATTAGCTAAACAACCAACTAATTCTACACTATTAACTGATCATTATGCTATTAAATGTACATTAAATATAAAAAAATATATAAGTTCTAAATTATTATCCTATCGACATTTACGTAATATAGACTTAACTAAATTTTCTCTTGATATTCTATCTAATCTTGACATAAATAATTTTACTATAACTGCACTTAATAATACACTTTCTAATCTTCTAGACACATATGCACCACTTAATAACCGAACAATTAAAATATACTCTATAACACCATGGTTTAATCATATATGTCATACTTATAAAAAAAATACTAACATATTAAACAAAATATATAATAAAAATAAAAATACAATTAATCATGATAATTTCTTATTTGCTAGATCTCAATACCGTAAACAAATGAAATCTCAAAAAACAATGTACTATAATAATAAAATTAATTTATATAAAAATGATTCTAAAAAACTTTTTAAACTTACTAATCAATTAATGGGAAGGAACAAAAGAAAAACTTTTCCTCCTCAAAAAAATAATCTACTAGTTAATAAATTCTCAAATTTCTTTGATAATAAAATTTCCAACATATGTGATAATATCTCGAAAAGTAAATCTGTAAATAAATCTATCAATATAAATTGTTTTGATACATGTTCATTTCCCAATAATAATTTTAATAATTTCATAACTCCAACACATACTGAAATATATAATTTGATAATTACCGCCAAATGTACTTCACCAAATGATCCATTACCTCTCTCTATTACTAAAAAAATTATTAACACTTTAACACCTCTATATCATAAAATTATTAATATTTCACTAACTACTGGCATTATACCACCTGAATTAACACATGCTATAATAACTCCCCTTTTAAAAAATGCATCTTTAGATGATTCTATTTTATCTAATTATCGACCTCTATCTCAATTACCATTACTCTCAAAGATTCTAGAAAAAGTTATCTATAAACAGCTCATATCTTATCTTGACTATAATGATTTATTTGATAATTACCAGAGTGCATACCGTAAACATCATAGTACTGAAACTTCCATTATTGCACTTACTGATAGCCTTCACCATTCACTTGACAACCACAAATCTTTGCAATTATTATTTATTGATATGACTGCTGCATTTGATACCATTGACTTTACTATATTACTATCTAGACTTTCCAATATTGGTATTACTGGAACTGCTTTCAATTGGTTTAAATCTTTCATTACTACTAGAACATACTCTGTTAAAATTAATTCTTCATTTTCTCAACCCTATCCACTAAATTTCGGTGTCCCACAAGGTTCTGTCCTTTCTCCAATTCTATTTTCTATATATCTACGACCTTTATCAAAATTACTCCAATCATATACTTTACTAAAATATAATATATATGCAGATGATATTGTATTACACACATTTGCAACTAACTCTACACAAAATAATTATTTTCAAGACTGTATTAATTCTACTACTAACTGGCTTACTAATAATAACTTACTAATAAATTCAAATAAAACTAAACTAATTAATATTTCTAGAACTCGCACTGCATTTCCAAATATCTATATCGGTACAGATAATATTACTCCTATTACTAGTACAAAGTATCTTGGAATAACTATTTCACAAGATCTATCGACTGAAATACATGTAAAAGATATACTTAAGTCTGCATCATATAATGTTTACAATTTAAAAAAAATTCGCCCTTTCATTTCACTAAATACAGCTAAAATATTATCTACTTCACTAATTATTTCTAAACTAAATTACTGCAACTCTTTTCTTTATAAAATGACTACTACATTACTAAAAAAATGTGATTCCATTATAAATAGGTGCATTCGAATTATATTTAAAATTCCTTATACTGATTATTCTACAAGTATTTCTGAACTTCGTTCTAAAATCAATTGGCATAATACTAAGCAATCTATTATATATAAAATACTCACTATAACGCATAAAGCTATAGTATTTAAGAAACCTATGTATATATATAATATGCTACAGTTATCTATTAATAACTCGCAATTGAGATCTAATTCTACAATTAACCTTGAACTACCTAAAATTAATTCTTCAATATATGGCGAGCTATCTTATCGGTGGTATGCCCCTTACCTTTGGAACAAACTTCCATCCAACATTAAGAATATGATTAACCATTATACGTTCAAGAAACATTTACATCGTTATATATTAAATAACTATTGATTGTAATAATTGTATAATAATATTCTAAAGTTTATAACATATACGAAAGTATTGTATGTATCTGTATATTTGTGTATATTTATTTATATACGTTTATATATTTATATACACATATATGTATGTATATATTTATCATGTTATGTTTTTAAATGCTAAAAACAATTAGTAATATTTGTTCTGTTTAATTTATTCGTTCACACTCTAAGAATGTTTATAAAACATTAATGCAGTGTATAATAAACTATTTACTATTTACTATTTACTACTACTACTACTACTACTACTACTACTACTACTACTACTACTACTACTACTACTACTACTACTACTACTACTACTACTACTACTACTACTACTACTACTACTACTACTACTACTACTACTACTACTACTACTACTACTACTACTACTACTACTACTACTACTACTACTACTACTACTACTACTACTACTACTACTACTACTACTACTACTACTACTACTACTACTACTACTACTACTACTACTACTACTACTACTACTACTACTACTACTACTACTACTACTACTACTACTACTACTACTACTACTACTACTACTACTACTACTACTACTACTACTACTACTACTACTACTACTACTACTACTACTACTACTACTACTACTACTACTACTACTACTACTACTACTACTACTACTACTACTACTACTACTACTACTACTACTACTACTACTACTACTACTACTACTACTACTACTACTACTACTACTACTACTACTACTACTACTACTACTACTACTACTACTACTACTACTACTACTACTACTACTACTACTACTACTACTACTACTACTATTATTTCATATTATAATAAAATCTGAATATATCGAATTAATGTAATTAAAGTACACACACACACACACACACACACACACACACACACACATACACACACATACACACATACATACATACATACATACATATATATATACATATATAAATCCGATTTATTTATATATATATATATATATATTTATATATATATATATACGTTAAATTATCTCGTTACACGATCTCGTTAAAACCATGGATGCCTTAACACGAGTGCGGGTTCGTAGGAAAATTAGAGCCATATATGGTTATAAGTGAACACTTCAGCTAAGTTCCTGGATAGGGTGAAAGGACTCAACCAGAATAATAATAATAATAACAATAACAATAACAATATGTCACCTGTTTTGCAATCATTATCCGTATAAACGAGTCCGACGGCACATTGACAATACTTGTCCGAAGATGATTGAGTCATTGTTCTACAGCTAATATAATTGCCACCGCAATGCCGATCTTGAGTACATGAACTATTATATGCACCTGTTTTTATGTTATATATTTTATAAATATATATATATATATATATACATATAAATAAATAAAGATATATATATATATACAGTAAAACCTCTCTATAAGAAACCTCTTTATAAGAAAAACCTCTTTATAAGAAAATATTATAAGAAAAATATAAGAAAAACCTCTTTATAAGAAACTTATTGTATAAAAAATATAAAAAATAATTATATATAAATAGAATTATTGTATATTGATAACAATTATAGAAATTAATTATTATATAAAATATTTTATATTACCAAAAAGCTCGAAATTAATTAAAATTAATTAATAATTGTTATTGTATATCCATAAATATATTAAAATTAATTAATAAATGTTATTTTTATCCTTGAATTTATTAAAATTAATTAATAGATGTAATTGTATATCCATAAATTTATTGAAATTAATTAATAAATATTATTATATCTTTAAATGTATTGATGATACAATTTATTATATTATACAATTAATTGTTAAATACTAGATTATTATAATATTCAATATATTATATTCATCAATGATGATTCATAATTTATAATTGCTAATGCAAATCTAATATAATGTCATTATGTCATTAACATGTCACTAAGCCCAAATAATACAGTATATATTTTAAATGCAATATAATTAAAGAGTATATGAAGGTTTCTGAGCAATCAATAATTATATAAAGATACTATATATAGATAACCTCTAGGTTATATAATGCATTTTCAATTATAAATTAATTCTTAAAATCATCGGAAAAGTAAAAACCTCTTATAAGAAAACCTCTCTATAAGAAAAAAATTACTGAAAAAAAATAGTTTCTTATAGAGAGGTTTTACTGTATATATATATATATATATATATATATATATATACTTCATTAACTCATCATAAATAAAACTGACGATATTAAATACATTATTATAACATATATTTAAGTACATCTATTTAATATATATAAACTATATTTGTATACACCATATATATATATATATATATATGTTAATCATAGAATTAAAAATATTTTATTTTAGTATAAGCTGTTAAAAATTATATTTATATAAATATAATATACGATATCTGGGTGAAAACATTAGTAAAGATATATGTGTTATTTGAACATTTTTTGAAGTAATAAGATTCACAATTATTTTTATTGGTATTTTTTAATTGTAAATAAAAAAACTTATTATACATAATTATTATTATATTATTATTATATAACTATAATCTTGTGTTATATCTGGCGAGGTAAATGTACTATACGTACGCATGTTATTATTAAATGATACATTATTTGAATTTATAGTTAATATAAATAGTTAATATAAATAGACTTAATATAAATAGTTAATATACATAGACTTAATATAAATAGTTAATATACATAGACTTAATATAGCATTCGTATATACTATACTTTACGACTGTACTATTGTGTATTTGATCGATACTACAACCTGTACCTATCCACATGTACGATGTAATATTATATAGTATACTATATACTATAGTATACTATACACTACATATACGATGAGCATATCATACCGTCATCATATTCATATTAGGAGTAGACTAATTCCTTATAGAACACTGCCCATATATGGCTAGTGTTCTATCGTTACACATATCTTCGCTGAATCGGATTATCACGTGACCGAACATAACTTAACACCTTGGCTATTTATAGCGTAACGATGTCATACTTATGGATAACTATATCACCCGTGTATACGTGCATGTATTATGCACGTATAACGGGCACGTGATCGTGGTTCAGCTACTTTATTTAGTGATTATATAGTATATATTATATATAAAAATAGTTATATAGTATATATATATATATATATATATATATATATATATATATATATATACTCAATATATTGTTAATATGAAGTGAATTCATTTTCTGTTAGCTGCTATACGTTATATATATAGCATATAAAATACTATAGATCAACAGTTAATAATAAAGAAACATCGAAATGAACTAAGATGATTATAATCATGATTATAATATTCATTAAAATAACTTCTCAATAGACCAACACACTTATTTGGTATGACCAGTACTCGTTAGTATTTTAGGGTAGAGCTATATTGTTAATATATTATTGTATGTTACTACTTTATTCGAAACCGTGTAAATATGTTACATTTTGTGTACGGAATTTACACACACATATTAAATTATATTTTATAATACATGGATAAATATCGATAGAAATATTTCATGACAATATTAGAATATATTATAATTATATAATAATTAATTATTATCAAAATTGTATTGAATATATATATATATATATATATATATATATATATATATATATATATATATATATATATATA
>CAXHSG010000168.1:20000-67571 GCA_964019155.1 Osedax fenrisi
TAACAAAAATAAATGTATAACAAAATATAATATAGAACAAACAAAAATAAAATAATACTTCCCACTTTATCTGTAATAATAATGAATTATTAATTTTATATTATAATATATTTGAAATATAGATATAAAAACCCACATTTTCTATAACAAAAACACATTAAAAAAAAACCAGAAGAGATAATGCAATAATTAAGATACAAAATGAAACATAAATCAATATAAAATTATAAATTTCTGTTAAAAAAAAGTTGTTTGTCAAAACAGATTTTGTTTATTTTATTTTTAAAAGATGAAACAGATACAGATTTTATTATATCATTATTTAATGAATTCCATAAATTAACTGATCTATTATTAATTATATTTTTAATTGTATTATCATAATTATGTATTACATTTATTTTTTTACAATTACCTCTAGTTCTACAATTATTCGAAATGTTAAGAATATCAGATATATTTATATCTGTGTAATTATTTGAAATTTTAAAAATTGTAGTTAGATCTATTTTTAATCTACTAAGTTCAAGTGATTCTAATTTAAAATATACCAATCTCCCTATATATGATTTATAATTAATATTTGATGAATTTGTATATCCTACGCATCTTGTAATTAATCTTCTAGTAAATAATCTTTGCACTCTTTCAATTTTGTCTATGAGACTACGACATTTACTAACCTTTGAAAAAGGTGACCAAATTATGGATGCATATTCTAAAATTGGTCTGCAATAAATTTTATATGCATTTAATAATGCTCTAGTAGATTTTGTAGTAATGCATCTAATAATTGAATTCAAAGAAAAATAAGCTTTTTTTACAAATAGAATCAATATGTTTATTAAATAAAATGTTATTTTCAAATATTATTCCTAAATCTTTATAAAAAGTAACGTTTTCTAATTGAATATTATTTATAAAATATTTTGGTGGAGTAACCTTCCTTAAAGTCATAACTGCATATTTTGATAATGAAATATTTAATTGCCATTTATTTACCCATTGTGAAATTTAAATTATTTTGTAAAAGAAATCTTTCACTCTCAGATGCGTAAGAAAAATATATTTTCGTATCATCGGCAAATAAATCAATATGAATTATTGAAGAGAATATACTAGGAAGATCATTAATATATAATAAAAATAAAATTGGACCTAAAACCGATCCTTGTGGTACTCCAGATTTTACAATAGAACTATTTGAAAAATAATTTTCAACCCGTGTAATTTGAGATATATTCGATAAAAAATTATAAAACCATTTTATTATTTTATTAGATATACCGTATGATTTTAATTTAAATAATAGTTTTTCATGAGAAACAACATCAAAAGCTTTTGCAAAATCAATATATATTATATCTACACATTTTTTATTATTCAATTCATTATACCAAAATTTTAAACATTTTGTTAATTGTAATTCTGTGGATTTTCCACTTATAAAACCATATTGATATTTTGTTAATAAATTATTAGATTTTAAATACAAAATTAATTGTTTAGAAATAATACGTTCTAATACTCTACACATTACACATGTTATTGAAATAGGCCTATAGTTATTTGAATTTGATGGTTCGCCCTTTTTAAAAATTGGTGTGATTATAGATTTTTTCCAAATTTTAGGTATATTACCCGATAATAAAGATGAATTAAAAATAATATATAAAGGCCTACATAATTCATTAGATAATAATTTTAACATAGAAGATGGTATCCCATCAGTTCCGAAAGTATGTGTAATTTGTAATCTATTTAAAAATATTTTAATTATTTCAAGATTTAAATCAATATTAACAAACTTTTGTTTAGTTAAATTATAAAATTCCAGTAAATTTCCATTATAATTGTATGATTATAATGGTATGATATATCATTTTGTTGAATTGAACTAAAATATGAATTTAACATATTTGCTTTGTCGAGATCTGAAAATAAAACATTATTATTTGATATATCAATTAGAGGAGATACTCCAGATTTTAAATTTTGTCTTTTTTTCATAAATTTATAAAACTTTAATTTATTTTTTGAATTAATTGCATTAATCTCTCTCTTAAAATTTAAAGATTCTAATTCTTTGGATATTTTTTTTTTGCTTCTATCTAATTATATTTATATTGTAAATTAGTTTTAGATTTTCGAAATAAATTGTTTACTTGCTTCTTCAATTTCAATATATTCTTCGGACCTTTTTTATTGTATTATTTATATTAGGAATATGTAATATAAATAATTTATTTAGAACATATTTAAAATATTCTACTTTTTGATCGATATTATAATCATTTGAATTTAGATATTCCCAATTAAATTTAGAAAGATGATATTTAATCAATTTTACATTAGCATTATTGAAATTAAAATTGTTTGATTTTAAAATCTGTTTACATGGGTATTTTTCAATATTTACATTAAATGAAACAGAATAGTGGTCACTTATATTTTTGTGTAATCCGAAATAGTCTCCAATATTTATATTAGATAGTAATTGTTTTTCATTAGTAAAAAGTAAATCAATTATATTATTATTACAAGTTGGCTTATTTATTAATTGTGAAAATGAATTTTTAATAATCGAATCGTAAAGTAATGCATAACTTTTTGGGTAACTAGGAAATGTATATTCTTTCCAATTAAAATTTGGTAAATTAAAATCTCCTATAATTATAGAAGAATTATAATTTTGTTGGGTTGTATCAAATAATTTACATATCTGTTCATGAGATACTTCATTACAATTTGGAGGTCTATAAACACATATAATATTAAATGGAATTTTTGAATTAATTTTTAAATGTATATAGTGAACATCTATGTGTGAAATAAAATTTCTTACAGGACATAAATTAGATTTACAAAATATCGCAACACCTCCTCTATGAATTAATTTATCATATCTAAATAGTATATACTTTTTTTCCACCGATTAAATACAGAGAATCTCTATCATCTACTGTTAAGAATGTTTCAACTAAACATATAATGTCATATTTATTAGATGTAAGTAAAAATTCCAAAAAATTCATTTTATTTCTAATACTACGAGCATTTGCATAATATATATTTAAATTGTTATTTTTAATATTTTCATCTTTATTGCCGGTTAGTCATCTAGAACCTGTAGTTTTATTTTTATTTTGATTAATAATGGAATTTTTATATGTAATATATGACAATTTCCATACGCTAAAATTATCTTCACCAATTGACATATTCCAGTCAATTTTATTATTTATAATATAACTTAGTTCATAGGAACTACTTCTAGAATTATAAATACATTTGATAATTTTTTTACTTTTAATTAATTTATTTTTTAACTACATGGTATAATATCTGATGACGTTCTAGTGATATTTCATCTAGAGATGTTCTAATGAATGAATTTTGAAGATCTCGTAATCTACGTGATCGGTTAACATTTGATAACATACTTTTTTTTGAGACCACATTATCTAAAATTAATTTTAATTTATTAAATGATAATTGAACTATTGATAATACACACGATTTATTAATATCTACTGTTTTACAAATAATATTTACTAAGTATTTAAAGAAATTAGTTTTATCATTATTAGGAATATTTATATTGTGAATAATTATTTCATTATTGCTATCTATATTATTTTTAATAATATTTACTGATTTTACCAAATTGTCAGTAAAGTATCAGAATTTGTTACAGTAGAGGTTACATTAGCGGTTACAATAGCGTATTATTTTTTAACAACAATCAATTCACTTATTTCAGTGATTTTTGATAATAACATATTTAATTATGTTTCTGTGCTATTTATTAAAGTATTAATATTACTATTATCAATAATAGTAGACGATGGTAATGTGTTATTTAAAATAGGTAGATTTATTGGTGTATTATCATTATTATTAATTATACATGTATTACATTTAAATGTAAAATTTGGTGATCTAAATAACTGAATAGAATATTTTGGCGGTGATTTATTAGACCAGTTTGTTTTCATAATTTGTGCTTTATATAAGCACTTATAATGGTATTTATTACCACATGAACATATTATATAATTTTCGTTATTAATTTCTAAATTACATGTACTACAATCCATTTTTAATGTAATAAATATATTAAAATCATATAGTTTTAGAAATTATATATATTTTTAACAAACTGTTTCCCTATGATTTTAAATTGAACAATTGCCGAATTCGGTTTTTCTTGTTTACTAAATAAATTAGCGTTGTGTTGTTTCAATTTTCTTATTTTCGAAATCGATTTTAAAATCTTATCCTTTACTGAAATGACTACGTAAATATTGAAAGTAATTCCGTATAATATAGAGAACTAATTATCCGAATCCGTATGTCGAAATTAATTAGATTTAAAGAAATTTAATTTTTTTTTTAATTTGTAGAAATAACGCGTTAAATTTATGCGACTTTAAATTTGGTTGCTATGCGTTGCAACTGGATTATTATTATTATTATTATTATTATTATTATTATTATTATTATTATTATTATTATTATTATTATTATTATTATTGAATTGAATTGAATTTTATTCATGATAATTCATAAATATAAATATTAAAGTATACAGTAAACATTTAAACTAACAATAGGACATAAGTAAATTAATTAAATTAATATATATAAAATAAATATCAAACGTTCGCAATACATAAGATTAAGATAGAATTAGATAATATTAACATGATATATCTTACATAAGATATTGAATTTACGAATTACATGGAAAGGTTACATGCTATAGCATGTATATAAGCATATATATAAGATAATAATAAAAATGACAATAAATTAAGTAATACATCGCATAATAGATAAGTATCTATTAAAATTAATTTTATTTATACGAGATTTGAAACAGTTCAAGGATGGAGAATGTACTGTTTCATAATCAAGATTATTCCATATATTTATTATACGGTTATTTAGATAGTTCATATGTACATTTGTTCGTGACTTACAAGCCAGGAGTTTTAAGTCATGGCCACGTGTTCTAGAATATGTCTTGGTAAAATATAATATTTCAGAGTAGTCAACCTTGCATAGATTATTAACTAGCTTGAATGTCATAATCAGGTCATTGTGAATATGCCGTAGTTCGAGAGATTTTAGTCCAAGGTAATTTAGTCGTTCATTATAATTAGTATATTTTATTCCACAAGTACTAAATAGCCTCCTTGTGAATAATCTTTGAACACTTTCGAGCTTATCGGTTAGTCCATTGTAACGTCTTGCTTTAAGACCAGGATTCCAAACAGTTGTGGCAAATTCTAATTTTGGCCGAGCATATGTAATATAAGCTTTTAAAAGCATTGTAACATCGCTAGTTATAAAGCATCTAAATACATTATTAATAGTCACTAGAGCACCTCTACAACACTCTATTACATGCTTATCAAAATACAAACAATTATCAAATATTATACCTAGATATTTATTTGAAATACAGTTATTAATAAGTTTGTTTTCTATATAATATGTTGGTACTAGAATGCTATTTAATGACATTAGATTGGTTTTATTTGGTGCTATATCAAGATGCCAGTTTTTGCTCCATGATAGAAATGAGTTAATTGCTAATTGCATCAGTTTTATATCCGATAGGTTATTAGATTGTAGATGTATTTTAGTGTCATCTGCAAATAAATCTATTTTAATTTTATCAGAGAATATATTAGTTATATCATTAATACAAATTATGAAAAGTAAAGGTCCAACTGAACCTTGGGGCACACCTGATAGTACATTTTTGAATTTGGAATACGAGTGATTTATTTTTACAGATTGTTTCCTATTGGTTAGGAAACATTCGATCCATTTTAATATATTACCAGCTATACCTATATCTTTTAATTTTATTAATAGTTTTATATGCGATACTTTATCAAACGCTTTTTTGAAATCAAAATAAATAATATCAATATATTTGTTATCATTTATGGCAGAGGTCCATTTATTTAGGCACGCCAATAATTGTAACTCTACTGACTTACCACTCATAAAACCAAATTGATGTTTTGATAAAAGTGAGTTTTTCAGTAGAAATAATTTAATTTGTTTTGTAATTAATCGTTCAAATACTCTTGATATAATACTAGTTATAGAAATTGGTCTATAATTTTCTCTTCTAGAGGGTTCACCTTTCTTAAAAATCGGTGTTATAAAACTATATTTCCATTTTATAGGAAATGAACCATTTTCAATAGATTTGTTAAATATTATAGATAATGGTAATGCTAAGTCATATGAGAATTTTGTAAAATATAAGATGGTATTTCATCTGGCGGAATTGTACATGATTTAGAAAGTTTACATAAGCATATTCTAACCATTTCTCTAGTGAATATAATATCATTTATAGTATTTTCTGTTTTTAGTGTATGCTCTGGAATTATACCATTATCATTTGTAAATACTGATGTGAATTGATCATTCAATAGTACAGCTTTATCATAATCAAGTGACGCATATGAATTATCATCTTTAATTAATGGAGATATTCCATTGTGAAATGATAATCTCGAATTAACATACTTATAGAACAAAGATTTATTATTAGAATTAATAACCTTGTACTCTCTCTGCAAGACATAATTTTGAATATTAGAATGTAGAAGTGATTGTGAGTCTCTCCATTTGTTATTATGAATAGTTGACTTATTCCTATTTTTGAAATTTCTTAAACATTTTGATTGAAAGTGTATATATTTGGAGTATTTATGTGCATTTGTAGACAATTTTGACATTGGAACAGTTTTACTAAATATATCTAACATAGTTGAGTAACAAATATTTATAGTTTCATCGATATCTTTACCATATGATAATATATTTTCCCATTGTGTATTTTTTAATAATGAATACATTAAAATAAAATTTGCTTTTTTAAAATTTGGTAGTATTGGGTTTACGGAATGTGTGGACATGGATAACATATTGAAAGAAAAAGAAAAGTGATCGCTAATATGTTTATGTATACCAAATTTGGGTTCTTTGGAAATATTAGATAATAAAAGTGAATCATTGGTAAAAAGTATGTCGAGTATATTATTTAGTCTAGTTGGAAAAGTTATATATTGCAAAAGAGAATTTTCTGTGATGCATTCAATAAACTTATTATAACTCATTGGGTAGTTTGGACAAGATACAGTATCCCAATTAATTAAGGGTAAATTAAAGTCTCCTAATAATATACTAGGATAGTGAATATTACATAAATATGATATTAAATCACATATTCCCTGGTGATTAGCTATATCTGTTGATGGTAGTCTATAAATACAAATTATTCTTGTTTTTTGTGTGTTACTAAAATCAATATCTAAACATATGTATTCTATATTAAGATGCGTAGAATAAAATATTCTAATAGGGTTTAAATAATTTTTACAGATTATAAGTACACCTCCTGCATGAATATTTCTGTCTAGTCTAAATAATGTATACCCTTTACTATTGAAAAGCAAAAGTGCACTAACATCACTTAAATTTAAATAAGTTTCGACCAAGCAGATCAAAGAATATTTATCACACGTTAATAACATTTCTAAGTAAGCTAATTTATTCCTAATACTATTACAGTTAGAGAAATATACTCGGTTTTTATATGTCAAATGATTATTATTATTACCTTCATTATGTCATTCATTTTTTGTATGTGTACTTTTAGCACCTATATTAATATTTGAATACTTAGATTGTGTTGTAAAAGATTTTTGATAATCACTAAAAGAATCTTCCCAGTTTGAAAAATATTTTTCAGATACTATATTGCGCCAGTTTATTTTATTGTTTTTTAATTCGTGAATTTCATATTTAAATGAGTAATTATTAAAAACACATTTAAGTGTGGTATTAGATTTTATAAGATTTGCCTTAATTGCATGTCTTAACACTTTTTATTATTATTATTATTATTATTATTATTATTATTATTATTATTATTATTATTATTATTATTATTATTATTATTATTATTATTATTATTATTATTATTATTATTATTATTATTATTATTATTATTATTATTATTATTATTATTATTATTATTATTATTATTATTATTATTATTATTATTATTATTATTATTATTATTATTATTATTATTATTATTATTATTATTATTATTATTATTATTATTATTATTATTATTATTATTATTATTATTATTATTATTATTATTATTATTATTATTATTATTATTATTATTATTATTATTATTATTATTATTATTATTATTATTATTATTATTATTATTATTATTATTATTATTATTATTATTATTATTATTATTATTATTATTATTATTATTATTATTATTATTATTATTATTATTATTATTATTATTATTATTATTATTATTATTATTATTATTATTATTATTATTATTATTATTATTATTATTATTATTATTATTATTATTATTATTATTATTATTATTATTATTATTATTATTATTATTATTATTATTATTATTATTATTATAATTATTATTATTATTATTATTATTATTATTATTATTATTATTATTATTATTATTATTATTATTATTATTATTATTATTATTATTATTATTATTATTATTATTATTATTATTATTATTATTATTATTATTATTATTATTATTATTATTATTATTATTATTATTATTATTATTATTATTATTATTATTATTATTATTATTATTATTATTATTATTATTATTATTATTATTATTATTATTATTATTATTATTATTATTATTATTATTATTATTATTATTATTATTATTATTATTATTATTATTATTATTATTATTATTATTATTATTATTATTATTATTATTATTATTATTATTATTATTATTATTATTATTATTATTATTATTATTATTATTATTATTATTATTATTATTATTATTATTATTATTATTATTATTATTATTATTATTATTATTATTATTATTATTATTATAAATCATATATGAATTTTCACATTAATAATATATATCATAAATAGATATACCTAATATATAATAATTTATAAATTTAAGTATATAAATTTATAAATATTATTTTATCCTTTATATAGTATTTACTATAATATTTAATATAGTTTATAAATTGTAACATACACTATAATATACTTTTGGATATACTAAAATTTGCGATGCTTAATTTAAATGAAATACGTTATGTTAATTATGTTAATTATAAAAGATACTTGTTTTAGGTTATTTTATTAAATTAATATTACCGAAGTTACCAAAGAAATTGGTCCACATTCGGAGCTACTAGCATTGGTCATAGCAAAGTAACTGAGATGGTTTGGTCATGTGACAATATCAAATTAACAATTCTTCGGGGTTCTATTGAAGGTAAGAGAAGACGAGGTAGGCAAAAAAGGCAATGGAAAGACAATATCGTGAAATGGACTGGTCTTGATATAAATAAAGCGATGAGAACTTCAGAAAATAGAGAGCGATGGAAACAAATTGTGACGAAATCTACTGCGCCCCTACGGCATCCAAATGCTATGGGAAAGGTAATAAGGTAAACAATATTACCGAAATATCATATTATCATATTATGCTATAACTTTAACATACATATATATACACATATATATATATATATATATATATATATATATATATATATATGTATATAATGAGAATAGGTACATGGAACGTAAGAACAATGAATAATGGAAATTTGGAAGTAGTCAATAGAGAAATGGCAAGGACTGGTGTTGATTTTCTAGGAATAAGTGAGATGAAATGGACAGGAATGGGACATTTTACATCAGATAAATATGAAATCTACTACTCTGGACAGGAGACATTGAAGCGAAATGGAGTGGCATTTATATGTAATAATGAAATACGAAGATGTGTACTGGGCTTCAACCCAGTAGATGACAGAATTGCCACAATACGTATACAGTGCAAGCCGATAAACATAACAGTAGTACAAATATATGCCCCAACATCCAGTGCAGAAGAAGAATAAGACAGTGATGCATTTTATGATAAAGTACAATCTGTATTGGACCAGATACCTAATGGCGATATTCTGTATATCATAGGTGACTGGAACGCCAAGGTTGGGAAGGAATTATCAATTGATATCACTGGTAACTTTGGTTCGGGTAAGAGGCATGTAAGAGGGGATCAACTTGTATAATTCTGTAGTAGAAACGATCTTAGAACAATGAATACATTCTTTAAGTTACACCCACGAAGGCTATACACATGGATATCACCTGACAACTCTACCAGAAATCAAATTGATTACATATTATGCAAATCGAGATGGAAAAGTAGCATAAAGCGAGTCACAACTCTACCGGGAGCAGATTGTGGTACTGACCATAATCTGCTCATAGCCGATATCAAGGTCAAGCTCAAGCGAATAAAACGATCAATGAAAACTCAAATATACGATGTGGAACAAATCGGACTTGACTACAGTGTAGAAATAAAAAATAGGTTTAACGCACTGCAAACAGAAGAAAAAACACCAGAAGAACTATGGATTGATATTCTGACTATTATAATAGAGACAGCAAATAAGAAGGTCCCGAAAGTCAAAAGGAAGAAAGTCTCAAAGTGGCTTTCGGAAGAATCTCTAAAAATTGCCAAAGAACGAAAGGATATGCGTAGCAAAGGAAAGTATGAAGAATATCGAAAGCTTAACGCAGCATTTCAGAAGAAAGCAAGACAAGATAAAGAGCAAAGTATCAGAGAAAAATGCAGACAAATTGAAGAGTTATATAAAATAGGTAAGACAAGAGACTTATTCAAAGAAATAAAAGAGATGACTGGCTCACGAAGCTCAAGAGGTTATGCTATGAAATTAAGTAATGGAAAAGTGGTTTCTGAAGAAAAGGAAATAAAAAAGAGATGGCATCAATATACTGAAATCTATATAGAAGAGATATTAATATGAATGATAATTTTAATGTACATTTATATGAAGATGAACCTGATGTATTAGAGATAGAAGTAAATGAAGCAATATAACACATATCTAACAGAAAAGCTCCAGGTTGTGATGGAATACCGATAGAGTTTCTAAAAGCTGGAGGAGATGAGGCAATTAGAGTCATGCCAAATCTATGTAATAGCATATGGAAAATGAAGACATGGCCACATGATTGGAAGAAGTCCATATATGTCCCTATTTACAAGAAAGGAGATAAAAAAGAATGTGGGAATTATCGAACTATTGCCTTAATCTCACATGCTAGCAAAATACTTCTGAGAGTTCTACAAAAAATACTGGAGGCCTTCCTTATCCCTGAACTACCGATCGAACAAGCCGGGTTCCGAAGAGGTAGAGGAACTAGAGACCACATATCAAACCTGAGATGGCTGATAGAAAGAGCTAGGGATAATCAAAGAGAACTATTCATGTGTTTTATTGACTACAAGAAGGCATTTGACTGTGTAGACCATCAACGATTATGGAACACTCTCAAAGGTTTGGGAGTACCTGAACATTTGATTGTCATGCTTAGTAACTTGTATACAAATCAGGAAACGACTATAAGGACAGAGTATGGAGAGACAGGCAACATACCGATTGGTAAAGGAGTACGCCAGGGTTGCATTCTATCTCCATTGCTATTCAACATCTATGCAGAAAAGATAATGCGAGAGGATCTAGATAAGTGGGACAAAGGCATCGGCATAGGTGGAAGGAAAGTATCAAACCTGAGATATGCGGATGACACCACATTGATATCCGGTAATAGAGAGGACCTTATAGAACTTATAGAAAAAGTCAAATCGTCGAGTGAGAAAGCTGGGTTATATCTAAATATCAAAAAAACTAAGGTGATGGAAACAGGAGAACTAGATTCTATAATAGTTTATGGCGGAAATATAGAAGTAGTTGAAAGATTTGTGTTCCTGGGAGCCTTGATAACAAGTGACAGACAAATAGATATGGAATTACGTAGAAGAATTGCAATGGGAAAAAGTGCGGGGAGTCTGAGGACAATTTTTAAAGATAGAGATTTAAGACTCGCCACTAAAGTAAAAATTGTACAGACACTTATTTTCCCGATTATTTTATACGGTGCAGAAACTTGGACTCCAAAGAAGAAGGAAAGAGCAAAAATCGATGCTTTCGAAATGTGGTGTTGGATAAACCTGATTGGAGTGACCTATATAGATAGGAAGACAAATATAGAAATCATTGCCAGCATAAAACCCAAAAGAACGCTAGAGGCAGACATTGTCAAACTTGCCTTATCATACTTCGGACACGTGGTGAGAGCGGACTCGATGGAGCTACAGCTGATGCTAGGAAAGATGGATGGTCAACGGCGAAGGGGTAGGCCACACATAAAGTGGCTGAACAATATGCAGAATTATATAGCCAACGAAAACATCATGAAGATACTAGCAGAAGCCAGAAATAGAGTGATATGGAGAGGAACTGTCATGGACGTAGCCAGGGGTCGGTTACGGCACAAGGTAAAAAGGTAATATATATTTATATATATATATATATATATATACAGTGATGGACAGGATCATGTTCATTAGTCAGCGATTAAATCCTGATAGGCATCAGGATCTGAAAGGATCGAGCAACAAGTGGATGATAGCAACCGGCCGGATAATTATTCCAATACTTACACTGAGTGGTGTTCGTCTTATTATACGATTATTTGACAATGTTAATATATTGTTTGTTGTTATGCTGCCGATAGGGTTGCCGTAGGTATATATTTATATCTTATTTAACGTTGTTACGTTTGTTTGTAGTATTAGTTTCGTGATTTTCGAACTTGGTCACCTACATTTTCAAAATTCAAGTTTGCCATTGTTTACACATGTCAATTAAACGCAACTATTACGCTATATCGTACATTAACAAATACTCTGAACGATGAAACATCGACATTTGGAGTTAATATAATATATGTATTAAATAAATTCGCACACGATTAGGCATATGCCTTGTATGGTGTATATACGATGCACAATGTGCATTGCACATACACATTTGAATTTTAGAGTATAGAATTTTAATTATTTGTTATACATTACTTATTCCTTTATATATGAGAATATGAATCTTATAGGTTACGGTATTTCCGTATACTGTGAACTTGAGATAACTAGTCACATTAACATGAGAGCGGCTTCAAAGGGACATTAGAGCCATATATGTTTATAAGCGAAAACTTAATATAAGTTTCTGGATGGGATGAAAGAATTCCACCAAATACAAATAACAATAACAATATATATATATATATATATATATATATATATATATATATATAATATATTATATATTATTAAATATAAGCATATATGTTTTTATATATATACACAACGATAGTCGGGATCGGATAATGAACCGAGGATCGGTATCGGGAAGAGATTAGAATAAGAGGAAATGATAGGGGATCAAGATGGGGTTCGCTGACCCCAAATAAAATTACATGTGTCCATCACTGTATATATGTAAACTATATAAGTAATATTATTATAGTTATAAAGTATATACAGTATAATATAGTATATTATAATAAAGTATGAATACTATTAGTATAACATATATTTGTATGGTTATACATAATATACTATTAACTTATTTATTAGCTTGTATTAACATGTAATTAATTGTACATACACAAAGATAAACTTAGATTACACTTTATAGATATTTTAATTAGATAATATAATATACATACATATAAATATATATATATATATATATATATATAACTATCGCATAAATAACTTTATATTGATATATATTGTAAAATTATATTATATATGTATACATACTAGGTGTGCAATCTATTTCACTAAGTGTAGTGAATCCCTTAATACACACACACTTATTATTTATACAATTAAATTGGTATAAATGACTACAATCCAAGTTATTTTTACAATGGGAATTCCTAATTACTAGTTGTATTAGTGAAAAGATTAGAGTATATAAAAATATATAAAAATATATGGCAAACTACTACTACTACTACTACTACTACTACTACTACTACTACTATTACTACTACTACTACTACTACTACTACTACTACTACTACTACTACTACTACTACTACTACTACTACTACTACTACTACTACTACTACTACTACTACTACTACTACTACTACTACTACTACTACTACTACTACTACTACTACTACTACTACTACTACTACTACTACTACTACTACTACTACTACTACTACTACTACTACTACTACTACTACTACTACTACTACTACTACTACTACTACTACTACTACTACTACTACTACTACTACTACTACTACTACTACTACTACTACTACTACTACTACTACTACTACTACTACTACTACTACTACTACTACTACTACTACTACTACTACTACTACTACTACTACTACTACTACTACTACTACTACTACTACTACTACTACTACTACTACTACTACTACTACTACTACTACTACTACTACTACTACTACTACTACTACTACTACTACTACTACTACTACTACTACTACTACTACTACTACTACTACTACTACTACTACTACTACTACTACTACTACTACTACTACTACTACTACTACTACTACTACTACTACTACTACTACTACTACTACTACTACTACTACTACTACTACTACTACTACTACTACTACTACTACTACTACTACTACTACTACTACTACTACTACTACTACTACTACTACTACTACTACTACTACTACTACTACTACTACTACTACTACTACTACTACTACTACTACTACTACTACTACTACTACTACTACTACTACTACTACTACTACTACTACTACTACTACTACTACTACTACTACTACTACTACTACTACTACTACTACTACTACTACTACTACTACTACTACTACTACTACTACTACTACTACTACTACTACTACTACTACTACTACTACTACTACTACTACTACTACTACTACTACTACTACTACTACTACTACTACTACTACTACTACTACTACTACTACTACTACTACTACTACTACTACTACTACTACTACTACTACTACTACTACTACTACTACTACTACTACTACTACTACTACTACTACTACTACTACTACTACTACTACTACTACTACTACTACTACTACTACTACTACTACTACTACTACTACTACTACTACTACTACTACTACTACTACTACTACTACTACTACTACTACTACTACTACTACTACTACTACTACTACTACTACTACTACTACTACTACTACTACTACTACTACTACTACTACTACTACTACTACTACTACTACTACTACTACTACTACTACTACTACTACTACTACTACTACTACTACTACTACTACTACTACTACTACTACTACTACTACTACTACTACTACTACTACTACTACTACTACTACTACTACTACTACTACTACTACTACTACTACTACTACTACTACTACTACTACTACTACTACTACTACTACTACTACTACTACTACTACTACTACTACTACTACTACTACTACTACTACTACTACTACTACTACTACTACTACTACTACTACTACTACTACTACTACTACTACTACTACTACTACTACTACTACTACTACTACTACTACTACTACTACTACTACTACTACTACTACTACTACTACTACTACTACTACTACTACTACTACTACTACTACTACTACTACTACTACTACTACTACTACTACTACTACTACTACTACTACTACTACTACTACTACTACTACTACTACTACTACTACTACTACTACTACTACTACTACTACTACTACTACTACTACTACTACTACTACTACTACTACTACTACTACTACTACTACTACTACTACTACTACTACTACTACTACTACTACTACTACTACTACTACTACTACTACTACTACTACTACTACTACTACTACTACTACTACTACTACTACTACTACTACTACTACTACTACTACTACTACTACTACTACTACTACTACTACTACTACTACTACTACTACTACTACTACTACTACTACTACTACTACTACTACTACTACTACTACTACTACTACTACTACTACTACTACTACTACTACTACTACTACTACTACTACTACTACTACTACTACTACTACTACTACTACTACTACTACTACTACTACTACTACTACTACTACTACTACTACTACTACTACTACTACTACTACTACTACTACTACTACTACTACTACTACTACTACTACTATTACTACTACTAATACTACTACTACTACTACTACAACAATTAACAAACTTTTCATACACATTTCTTTATTGTTATCGGCATAGAAGGTTTTCTTACATTTACATATATCACCAACACACTCAGTGTTCACGTCATAACATATAACTTTATCATTACATTTGCTACCTGGAATTCCTATTTTAGTATATAACATTAATTATATATATATATATATAATAATAATAATAATTACTATATTATTAATTGCAATTATTAGTATTATGATACTAAATATTAATTATACTTATTTGTTAACAATATTATACTATTATTATTAATAATAATTAAAGACTGTTATAACGTGGATGATTAAACATCATTATTTTTTATTTTATTATTGTTTACAGTATCCGGATAAAGAAGAGTATGATTTACTAATTTCTTGAGTATATGTTATTATAATAAAGTATACTTTAGAATATATTTGATTATATATATATATATATATATATATATAATTTAGATATGTTTAGTTTGATATATTATAATTATCATGCATAATATAAAGTATTCATAAACTTTGCAAAGTAATACACTTTACCTACCATTGTATTTCTATTTATAATTATTAATAGACGTAGTGTATATCTTATCACGTGATACTATCTAGTCGTGTATGACATGATGTCATAAACATCAATATCTTTATAAGCCGACGTTACTAGAAATACATTGAAATTTAAATCTATATATATTACCTATCATTGTTGTAAATAAACTTATCATACTAGAATACATATACTTTTACATGATTAAAGAGGAGAATATATAACCCACGATGCAAATAGAAGTACCAATATATTCAAATTAAGTGGCCAGAATAAAAACTAATCGAAAATCCTTAAGAGAAGCTTGAATATCACTATATTGTCATCGGCTATCATAAAATGGGAGAGCAACAACCAAGAAGTACTGCTTGAAAACGTACTCGGGTACGAATCTCTTAATAAGTACGAAGGATTTTATTTACCTATCACTAGAGCAGTAGATGATATATTTAAATCTGTCGATACATTCGATAATAGGCGATTTTAATATAATATATGAAACATATATATATATATATATATATATAACATACTATCTTAGACATCTAGTCATTCGATAGATGCTTATATCAGTAAGCCTCGTGTACAACTAAACAATATAGCTATTATAATCATTGCAATGATAGTATATTATGTTATGGAATTATTGATGGCTTTGTTAACAATGAAACACACGTGCGGAACTATTACAAATCCGTAACCTAGAATCGACTTCATGCATTGATACACGTAAGGCAACCGAGTCTGAATTTCCATGCACTACTTATATTAGTAATTAGCATACTATCAATACGATTAGCATTACCCAAGACCCGAGTACAACTGAAGAAGAACAATCTCAATATGTGACACTGAACACGAAAATAGAAAATGGCAGGCATTTAAAAAACTATATTCAAAGTGCAACAAGAATGGTAACTACAATACAGTTGTAAACATAAAAATTTGAATAATTCCTGACTAAATAACATTAATGAATCTATAAATAATAGTACATATAACGTATATTAATGATTGGACATATACTATTAATAACTGCAATAATCTTAATACGATTACATGCAATCTGATTATAAATAACCATAGGTTTCCAAATAGATACATGAAGTACGGTAAATATGTTGTCTATAAGATGTGCAAAAAATACAATATCTAAATATAATGTAAATTGAATTATTAAGTACATTGATAAAGTGTAATGATTATAATCTAAAACCAATAGGATCATCGTCTGAAGAAATATTCAATCCGGTTATAAAGAAAATAATTACCAAAGAGGTTTATCATATACGACGTTAAATTACAGCCCATTTTATGACTTAGAATATAATCTGATAACAATAGTAAGAAAACTACTTGGAATGGGCAACCACTTATCCCAGTTTATCTATAATTATTTTTATTTCTACATCACAGTTATTGAAAAAGGATGTACTATGCATGGTGTGGTGAACAAGAAAAAGCCACGAAGAACATTAAATAATGTTTAATGAAGCTCCAACTTTTTCATTTAATAAAGGTATTATAATCCTAATAATGAATTAACTATTGAAAAACATGCCATCAAGTATGGTCTAGGTTCGATTCTTATTCAAGATGTATACCCTGTAGGATATCATAGTATAACGCCAAATCCGAGTGAGAAGAACTACGCGCAGATTGAAAAAGAAATGCTTGCTATTGCATACGGTCTGACTATATTTCGCGCATGTACATATGGGAACAAGGTTAGTGTAATACACATTAATAATAACCATTAGTGTCCATAGTAAAGAATCACAAAGAGAAATCAACAAATATTTTGAAAAATTAACTTTTAAAGACGCAGATATACAATTATGAAGTCATATATATTACCGAAAATATTTAAAGACTGTTGAGAATGAAGTAAACAATGAAGTAAATAATGAAGTAAACATTAAAGACTGCACATATTGAAGAATACGTTACAAAGAGGATAGACAGAATACAAAGAAGTAGATGAAGGTATTAACAGGTTTACATAATTTAACGACGAAATGTCAATATATGATGACTTAGTTGTATGCAAAGATAACTAATAATTACAGATAGCACGAAGCAAGAAACACTGCCGAAACTACACTAAACTAATCACTGTATAAATAGAGCAAGAACCGTGTTATATTTGGCAAACATGATAGTAAATATAAAAAAAAGTATGTCGAAGAATGGGGAGTTTGTAAATAAATAGAACCGGATGTAACATGTACAATCCTTGGACCAATTTACTTATAATGATCGTAATTACTTAATATTAGTTTATTATATATCCGCTTTCATAGAAATAGATTGTATACCTAGTACATTAACATCTACAATTATAGTTAAATTTAAAAAACAGTTCAGTAAACATGACATACATACATATATACTGTCTGTATGTCTGTAATTGCAGACATATAGACATTCTAAAGACTATAATTACTGACGATGGTAATTTACAGAAAATGATTTTATATCATTTTCAAATAAGTGGAATTTTAGAATAACTTCTTTAGCCTATTTAACAGCCAAGCTAACGGGATAGCAGCATAATTAGTCAATACGATCAATAACATGTTCCGAAGATGAAACTCTATGGGAGCATATCCATATCTACGCTTGTTATACATACGTAATACGCCAGGTGAAAATATGGATAGCCCTAATAAAATTATGTGTAATATAAGGCCTTATAAGGCTTAATATATATATTACACATACTTTTTTTTTGTCCGGACGATAGTCACATCTCACATCTCTTTATTTAAGATCACCTAAATTTTCTTATTTATAAACTCGAGTATAGATTTATTTGATGATATATTAATAGATGGAATTGATAAATTCGAATTTATCAATTCCATCTATTAATATATCATCACATACATCTATACTCGAGTTTATAAATAAGAAAATTTAGGTAATCTTAAATGAGGAGATGTGACTACAACTGATCCAACAAGGATATAAGGAGAGGAAGATAGGCAAGATACAAATAATTATCTTATAGAAAATATAAAATTGTATGTAAAAATAAAAACTTGAATTTGAAAACTAATTAGAATATTTAATAAATACTTATTAAATAACATATTGATATAAATTAAATAATATAAAGGAAGTAATAACAACACTTGTAATTGTGTTATCATTCGGTATTATTATATAACGATTATATATATATATCCGTGTGTTATTATTTGATATTTTAATATTAGTATTATATATATTATATAATCTAATATATATTAATTTATAATTAATATATATATATATATATATATATACTATCTTTTTCTGCATTTGTTATTTTCAATAAAATAATTAGATGGACATTTACATATACTATTTATGCATTTATAATGAATAGTCGAAGTTTTGCAATCATTATTCGTATAACAATTTTTATTTAGTTGATCTATTAGTATAAAATACATTTTATTAACGTATGTATAATATAATAAATGTAGATATATATGTATATATATATATATATATATATGTATATATGATGATATGATGATTATGATAATAAGGTTTATTAGCACTTATCATAGGTATGGTCACCCCTCGTAGGTGCATATAACAATATAGAACGAAACAATAAATAGATAAATAAATTAGATAAATAAATAACCAAAAAGATAAAATAATATAATTTATAAAAATAGTAATGATTAAATGAGTGAATATATTAGATGATATGTAAGCTTTGAGGTGTAATAAAGGACGGGTGTGAATGGATTGATCTAATAGATGAGGGGTGGGAATTCCATAAGGATGGAACCATATAACTAAAGGCGCGTTTATGGTATTTCAGGTATGAGACATGAGGGAAAATTAAGGAAATGTCGGAATTTGATCGTAAGGAAGTCAGTGGACATCTTAGTGTTAGTAGGGAGGTCAAATGGAGGAGAAGTATAATATATTGCTTTATAAGCGAGTGATTGAAGGTGTAGGAGGGAACGTTTTTTTTGAATGATAAAATCTATTTAATGAGAAATTAGATCGTATAGATGAACGAATTATATGATTTAAAGGGGGAAATGAAGTATTAGGGAGATGATATAGTAGTGAGGAGCAGTATTCGATACGAGAGAGGACGAGTGCGTTTATGAGAACAGTTGTAAGAGGGCTAGTTTAGTCTTTTCTTATACGACGAATTTTGAAGAGGTGATAGTTAACTGATTTAGATATATTAGCTATATGGGAATTTAGGGATAGGTTAGTATCCAAAGTAATTCCAAGATTTATAAAATATGATAGAGATGATAGGGAGATCATCGATGATAAAAGGAGGACAATTATGATAGTTAGATGGGATATTTAGGAGTGCAGATTTTGAAGAGTTAAATAGAAGGTTGTTAGATAGAAGCCATGATCTGATAGTTGATGCACATTTACATAATTGTGAGTTATCTGGTAGTACATTGGAGGAGTTGGGTAGGAAGGAATACAGCCTAAATGTGATAGTGGACATCTGGAAATTGACCAATAATATCATGTATAGGTAGGATGTTTATTGAGAAGAGGAGGGGCCGAGAACAGATATCTGGGAACACCATAAAGAAGAGGACGATATTGTGTAGAGTACTTGCAAATTTTAAAGGATGATGATCGATTTAATATATAGGAAGAAAACAATTTTAGTACAGTTCCGCGTATATCAATCATTTCTAATCTTGAGATAAGAATGGAATGGCTTATGGAATCGAAGTCACATGAGAGGTCTAATAATATAAGTTGGCAGGAGATAAATGGAGATACTTTAGAGTATATATTGTTAAGTATTTGTTGTAGTGTAGTTTCAGTCGAGTGTCCTCGTCTAAACGCACTCTGAAATATATCATATAATTTATTTTCAGCTATAAATCTATTCAATTGTATAGAAACAATTCATTCCAGAATTTTGCTAGAAACGGAAGTTGTGAAATGGGGCGATAGTTAGAAATAATATTAGGATCAAATAAAGGTTTTTTTGAGTATAGGTGTAATTATGACATGCTTAAAGGAAGTTGGACAAATACCATCATTTAGGGAAATAATTATAATATCAAGAATATAGAGGGATAGAGTATAATTTAGTTTTTTAAAGGCGGCTATGTTAATCGGGTCAAAAAAATGGGAAGAGGAAGACATAGAGATAAGATTAGATATTGTGAAAATAGAAGGCATATAGAATTTAGAAAAATAGTATGGGATTCGTTTATTAATATATATGCTGGGAATAGAGTTAATTAGTAGGATAGATGAATTAGAAGTGCAGGTGTGTTGAATTTTATCTGTAACATGATTTGCAAATTCATAACATAATTCATTTTTGTGTGCAATATTAGGTATATGAGGTATATTGATAGGTATTGTAGGGGAGAGAAGCTTACGAGCAAGGGCGAAAGAAGCACTTGGATTTAGAGATTTCAGACTTATAGAACTTGCGATATGTAGAAAATATTAAGAGGTAACAAGAAGAGGCGTTACTGTGGAAGATTCGCTCGAGCTTACTTAGGTTGCGTTTGAAAGAAACAAGTTATGAGGAAAACCACGGAGAGTTTGAATGAATATTAATAGTTCGAGTTTTTAGAGGGGCACATTTATCAATCGAGTAAGATAGAGCATAATTGAGTGCATCAATGGAACACGGAAATGAAAGGAGGATTAATTTAAGTTCAGATGCATAACAATCATAATCAAGAGATCTGTAGTATGTAATGGATTTTTTTATAGAGGTGGAGTAAAGAAGAATTAATCGACAAGTTATTAGAAAATTATCGGTAATTAAGTCAGATTTACAACAATCAGTGATACTACTATGAGATCTACAAAACAATTAGATCAAGTGAATGACCAGCAATATGAGTAGGGAAAGTTATAAATGTATGTATAGGGAGAGAGTTAGTACGATTTTTGAATGTGAAATAGGGATATATATTTGATTCGAAGTGGTATTTAAAGTCACCTAGAATAAAGTTATGAGTATTGTTAGATAGTGGAGTATCAGTTATATAGTCATAACATTTATTATATAAGGTGGTATAGTCTTGTTTTTGAAGTCGATAAATTATAGTAAAGGAATAGACAGTATTCATAAAATTTAAAGCGGCTGTCAGGCAATCATTATAGGAGAAGGAAGGGTAGATAATAGTAGGAGATGGCAGGTCAGAGTGAACTAATATATCAACTCCTCCACCTTGGCCTTTAATACGACTTGAAATAAATAGAGATTATCCAATATCATAGAAGAGAGAGAATATATAGGAGTCATCTAGAGATATCCATGTTTCAGTAATATCAATTAATTTAATTTTAGAATATTTCCGGTAGGATAATAGTAATAGCGAATTAGATCTAAGGGACCTAATATTAATTAGTTATAAGCTAACTGAGAGTCATGCACTATTGTTAAATTGTAAGGGTGAGGATAAGTGATCAGTAGTGTCTTGTGGAGTAAGGGGTCAGTAGTATTTTGGGAGGGTAATGGGTCAATTATAGATTCAGAGGGTAAAAGGTCAGTAGTAGTTAGGGAGGGTAAGGGGTCAGTAGTGGTTTGTGAGGTAAGGGGTCAGTAGCGTTTTGGGATAATACGGATTCAGTAATGATTTGGGAGGGTAAGCGGTCGGTTGTGATTTGGGAAGGATTCAATTGAGTCGAAGTATTGGGTTTAGTAGATAAGTTAGTTTCATAAGATAGCTTACATTTAGAAATATCTGAGGGTAATATTGGTATTGATGAGTGGAACCATGCATTATGTTTGTTTAGGGGTTTTTAATTCATGCATTTTAGTCAGATTATTGAAGTATGGTTTATAATTTGGGGTAGTAAGTTTGTTAATGTAGGCATGGTAGATAATTCTACCTCTGATTCGCGTATAAAAGGGAATAGTATTGTGAATAAATAAATGGGAAAAGGTTGTTGTTTTCCTAGCAATCAAAAATCTTTGGACAAATATTTTGACGATAGAGGAATTGATGAGATAGATTTGGGTAGAATGGTTGGTAAATGTTACCTTAGTTATATATTTAGCTGGTATATTAAGATGGTTAATCAGAGTATTTATAAACTCGGTATTTAATTCAGTAGATTTTAGATGCATGATTATAAGGGAGTTATCATTGTGTAAGTTATTCGGTTGTGATGAACTAGGAGTGATTGAATAATTATTATGATAAGCAACGCGTGAGGGAAAGAAATGCCGTGATTTTGATAGTTTATAATTATAAATAATAGGTTGAGATAAATTGATTGATTTGCGGTTGAAAGATAGTTGCTGGTGAGTAATAGTAGGGGGTGAATTATGATATATTGTAGGATTGACGAATATGCGAGGGAGAAGGTTTTAATATCGAGTAGTTTGGGAGATAGGGATATGGTACATAGACATATGAGGTTCCCCTAGATTTTAAAGTGGGGGCGGGGCATATCCCCCCGTTCCACTGTTGCAGCGCTCCTATATGATAACTATAGTTGCAACAGATACTAACGAGTATACTACAGTAGAAGTAGCCTTACGTATATGTATACACGAAACTCGAGCACTTGGCACTAACTTAGAGAGCAGACATCTTTGTCTCTGGAAGGTTGGTATTTTCCTTTACACGTGCAGATATCGTTCACACATTCAGTATAATTAATATGGCATACTCCATTTTTACATGTATCTCCTATGCGAACTAATCGATGTTGTTGATGAATATACATATATATATATATATATATATATATATATATATATACACAGTTATCTATATCGTAAAAGTATAATATATTGTGTATTTAGTATTGTATAATATAAGCTTTTAACGTTAGTTATTGACGTCGGTGTTCTCTCTCACCAACACGTGACAATTGTTATTGACGTACCGGAGCTCGCGTCCTATTGGTTCATATTTCAGTACAGCGATACATGTATGACGTAAGGTTAATGAAATGTATCGCTACCAAATAACCAATGACCGATGTTATATTCATGCGTATACGAACGACGATATCGTATTAGTTAATATTTCACTACTACTATAGTAATGCACACACACACACACATACACACATAAACACGTACATATTGTTATTTATTATGTTATTTCGGTGGAGTCCTTCATCCAGTCCATGCACTTATAACAACATGGCGCTGATATCCATTCGAAGCCGTTCTCGTGTTAAAGCGTCTAATGGTTTTAACGAGGGCCGATCATTCATTTATACACGAGTATATAAGATCACTTCTAAATATTATTCTAAGACCTATTGTAATGGTCCGGACGGGGCTCGAACCCGCGTCCTACTGCGTGCGTGTTTTACACCTTAGCCAACTGAACCACACAGGCAGCTATATATTTATATACGAATAAAGATCGTGCTAGCTAAAATTGAGCCATGTTACACGATACCAATAATCTAAATATAGCTAAGGGATATGTTCTACGTAAGTATAATTAGTTTTCAAGGCGCGCGTCTCCTAACGGTTCCTCTCGTCTCCTAAATCTGCAGCGCTGTAACCCTTGGTAACGATCGAGGTAGTGCCACCAAGGACGTGTCCTTGGTACCAGTGCGTAGTCATTATACGTATGTAGACCGAAGTCCAATTTGTAGTTAACTTCGACTTATAGCACACCGCTAACCCCCCCACCCCCACCCCTTGTGACGTAGATACTTAGAACGCGCGGTATACACGACGGATATTTAGTAGGATATCGACATAGAGGGGTAGAGGGGTAGAGGGATACATTTCCGAAGTAGGCTTGTGTTCTTAAACTTGTTGTGATGACCAATTTTGTTATAAGATATTTTAACATTACCAATAATAAAAAAGTATTACTATTTTTTAATAAATAAACTTTAATATTAAACGTATTAATTCCTTAAGGATTACTTCTACAATATGGATTAATCCTGTAATAATGACTAATACTATTAAACAGAAGCTTTCTAGAAGTTTTCTAGATATTTTAAATAATCTGTCGATTACTCTTTGAAAAAGCCTGATAACAAGTTATTGCCTCAGAGTTTAAAGATCACACTTAGCCTACCAATATATACACGATTATTGGACTCGTGCTTATAAGAGATACTGATAAGAGATACTGATAAGATATACTTATAAGAGATACTGATAATATATACTGATAATATATACTGATAAGAGATACTGATAAGATATACTAATAAGAGATACTGATAAGATAAACTGATAATATATACTGGTACGAGATACTGATATGATATACTGATAAGATATACTGATAAGATATACTGATAACGATGTGACCACTGGCGCTACGAATCATAATGATAATACTGGTTAATGAAGCAATAGCAATATAGGCATTTAGTGATACTGGAATCACATATTTTACACTACAATTACAAATTGTATATATACACAAACACAGATATATATATATTTATATATAATTAATATTACTAACACACGCATGTTCATATTTAACTCGTTTAATACATAAACATATAATTTGAATTATATTAATGTCAACATTTGAACTTAATATAGTCATTGCCGTAATTTATGAAATAAATAACAATGTATTAATATATTACTAGCAATAGATTAGTAAATATTGTAATACTAATATTGAAAGTGATATTAATTGATCATATAACATGTTAACATTACTAATTTGGTAGAAATATTTGAATTTTAACTTACACAAAACAATATGTCAGGAATCGAATAATAGAATATATATTTATTTATAAAATAAATAAGCATAATTTTATGAATATTCATTTATGCAATTTTATTTACAAAACATGTCGTGCGTAATTCTAAAACAAAGTTGTTATGTTTAGATTACATATATTATTTTTAAACATTTTATTCTATTCTCCCGAACAAAACTTTTGAATTTAATTAATATTCTATTGCATACTAAACTAACAAATCATTTTGAACTAATAATTTGTAACAAATAATATTTTGTTTAATAAATTATGTTAGTTTTAGTATTTTTAACATTATTTCATAATTATGTTTCTATTTTATGATTATTCATTTTTTTGGAACAAAATGTTAATAGGGTTGGTTCCTATAGGAATGTACAAGTTGCTTTCGTTTGATATATTTGTATTATCGAGTACTATGGTTATAATCTGCGTTATAACATCTTTCAATGAATAATACAAATTAAATGTGCAAAAATGATATTCGATGTTAACAGGAAATCAACTTTTAATAATATGTCATTTATCATTACATGTCCTAATATATTCTAGGCAGCTTGCAACCACTACGTTTCTATAGAATTATATATCTAATAATAATAATTATAATCCGAATAAGTTATAGAAAAGTATATATATATATATATATATATATATATATATACTAACATTTTCTACATGTATCGTTATATCTTACCATACTATCTTTACATGTACATGTTTCATATACACACTCACTATTATAACAATCTCCTTGATACTCACACTGACCACCCACGATATCTATTAATTATAGAAATTTATATAAATATGTATATATATATATAAATAAATAAATAAATATTGTTTATTGAGATATAACAATTCGTATGAAATAATAAATATAAGTTATAAATTATAATGTATAGTTATTTTAAATCTCAAAAGGCCATACAGTTAAGGTTCCGTTGAGGTCCTTTTCTGGTCTATCGCCGGGGATTCTTTGCCGTTGCGTACGATGTTGATGTAGTCGTTGTTTTCAGATTGTTGAATGTTGTTGTTGTTGTTGTTGTTGTTGATTGCGGCAGCGTCACAAGGACCAAAGTCCATGTGCGTACGCTAATACAGTCTCGGGGTTGGTTACCAGGACTGCTAACGGAGGTGCCGCTCCTCCAAATGCGCGGATACGTTTCGCGGCTAATGCCGGACATTCCTGCAGCCAATGTTCGAGCGTTTCAGGTTCGAGTTCGCAGTGGGGGCACAAGGGGGATTCATTTGGTGATACCACACTCCTGTAAGCAGCTAACTTGTGGCAGTGACCGCTTCTTAGTTGTGCTATTAGTACTTCGTCCCTTCTTCCCAGCGAACTGTTCGAGCGCTGGCCATCGAAAACTTCCCTTGTCCTTTGATGCAGGATCGGAGGATCTGTGATTAGTCTTCTGATTGTAGCCTTTATCGAGTTGAAAGATATCACGACATTGCACTGTACCGCATTTCCCGCTGCTGCTTCTCCTGCTTCCACGTCAGCCAATTCATTTCCTATGAGACCGCAGTGACCGGGGACCCATTGTAGGAGGACTTGCATTTTTAACGCTGATAATCTTCGTCTAACTTCAGATAGCTCCACACCATCGCTTCTCCCCGGGTTTCTTAGTGCTGATAGAGCTGACTGGCTATCAGAACAAATGATAACGAACTTATATCTCCGGTTATCGTTGTCCTGAAGCCATTTCACTGCCAGATTCAGCGCCGACACTTCAGTTTCGAACGATGAGGTCCACCTTCTTCCTGTCTCGCTGATGGATGAGATGCGCGTAGGATTTGATGCCAGACCTGTCGTGATGATAGCCGCACTGCCTCCATTCGCGATACCACTCTTAGCTGATCCATCGGTGTAAATGATGATGTCTGGGGTCCCAGAACTTGATAAGGTATCGATGGTGTCATGCAAAAGAGTGTCCATATTGCTTGATTTGCCATTGCCACTTCTCAGTACTGTAATAACTTTCCACGTCGGGTCCGCATCCCAAGTCCAGGGTGGAGGTTTTGCAGGAGTGAGTCTCTGGCGTGGTAGGGTATTCAGACCTGCCGAATCACATTCTGCTATCGCCATCTGACTGAAGCTACTTCTGTTTTTCCAACGATGAGGCACTGGGTTGTCGAAGAGTGATCGTCTTGGGTTACTTAGGGGTAAACGTGCAGACTTTTCCCATGCAATGAGACAGTTTCGTCTTACTGCGACAGCAACTGACATGATCTCCGCCTCTATCCTTAGACATTCCAGTGGTGTATCTGATAGTTGACCGGTTATGACTCGTAATGCGCGGTTTTGTGCCCTTTCAAGTATCTGCAAATTCGACTTGGCCAACCATGGTTGCCATCCTGCGCCACAGTAATGTAGTACGCTTTGGATGGTGGCTTTAAAGACTCTTACCAGACTTTTCCGACTCCAACCCCACTGTTTGGTGGCAAGTGATGCTAGTATTCTTGTTCTGCACAGAACTCTTGTTTTCACAATTTCTGCATGTGTACGAAAACTCAATGTTCTATCGTACGAGATGCCAAGGAACGAAGGGAACTTGTTAACCGGGATTGTTTGATCATTGATTGTTATGCTGGGGATCCATTTAGCTTCGTGCGGGTCTGTGCTGAAAAAAGATGCAACGCATTTTGCAGGGTTCAATATCAGTTTGTGATTACAGCTCCAACTGGCTATGTTAGACACTGCTAACTGAACAGCCTCTTGAGCTACCTGAATATCCTTGTGTTGTGCCCATATAGCAATGTCGTCCGCATAAAGGCTTACTTGAACTTCTTCTGGAACGATGTCCTTAATACCATTGATATAAAATATGAACAGTAGAGGAGAAAGAACAGCACCTTGAGGTACGCCTTGATGTAATTTCAAGCACTTCCCCGTGACATTATCGATTCTGACTCGCGCATTTCTGTCGCAAAGGAATCCCCTGATCCATTTTACCATGGTAGTAGGCACCCCTTTATCCAGCATAATCTCAAACAGACGGTTTCTCCACACTGTGTCGAACGCTTTGCTAAAGTCCAGGAGAGCGAGAACGCTTCTTAGAGCAGGACGATTCTGGAAACCATTACTGATTGACTGTGTCAGACGTAAAATTTGGTCCTCACAAGAACGTGAAGATCTAAATCCTGCCTGTTCATCACACCACCAACCGTTCGATTCGGCCATGTACGATAACCGATTAGCAACCATTCTTTCCATCGTCTTAGCGATGCATGATGTGAGAGAAACGGGTCTATATGAGTCAATGTTATTCGCTGGTTTCCCTTTCTTGAGAAGAGGAACGATTACTGCTTCCCTCCAAGTTGCGGGACATATACCTTTAGACCATGATTCATTGTATATTTCAAGAAGGAATGCAAGAGCATTCGGGCCGAGTGCTTTGATGAAGCGAGGGGAGATAAGGTCTCTACCTGGGGCACCTTTCAATTTCATGTTTCGTATAGCTTGATTTAATTCTGCAAGATTGAATTCTTGAACGCCTTGGATTTCCACGGTAGGCATCTTTAATCGACGGCGAATAGCTTTTTTACATCTGTCCTGTTTCTTAATGTCTATACGACTTATGGACGCGTATCTTTTCATGAAGGCATTTGCTTTAGCTTTACTTGTGACGTACTGCTTTCCATTGTGGATTAGAGTCTCATTCTTTGCGATTCCGTTGCTTGTCCCACTTAGCGATTTAATGGTGGACCAAATCCTGTTCGGATCTGCATTATGCTCCGAGTCTGCAAGAAAATCTATCCATCTTTCTTCCTTTTTTACCTTGATTAAGTCTTTCACTACTCTACAGGCTGTTGTCCATTCGGATCGATGTGTAGCAATACTCCTTCTTAGTTGGTTACGAGCTTTTATAGCAGTTCTAATCTCACGAGTAAGCCATACCTTATCATTGGTTGAGTATTTCGCTTTACCGATAAACTTGTATGCAGCCTCAATGATATAGTAGTAGTAGTAGTAGTAGTAGTAGTAGTAGTAGTAGTAGTAGTAGTAGTAGTAGTAGTAGTAGTAGTAGTAGTAGTAGTAGTAGTAGTAGTAGTAGTAGTAGTAGTAGTAGTAGTAGTAGTAGTAGTAGTAGTAGTAGTAGTAGTAGTAGTAGTAGTAGTAGTAGTAGTAGTAGTAGTAGTAGTAGTAGTAGTAGTAGTAGTAGTAGTAGTAGTAGTAGTAGTAGTAGTAGTAGTAGTAGTAGTAGTGGTAGTAGTAGTAGTAGTATTAGTATTAGTAATATTATTAGTAGTAGTAGTAGTAGTAGTTTTTTTGAGTATATGACCTGCACCGGTAGGCGTATGTATGTGTGTGTTATTTTTGCTGGGGTATTTATTTAAATACGTCATTAATAATCATACTATAATGTGTACTGTTCTAATAATAGATATCAAATATAGATAAATATAGTGAATAACATATGAAATTTAATTTAAAATTGGATTATTGTATATTTATGTATGTATATATGTATAGTAGTAATAGTATACATACACATACATACTTATACACACACCTACATTTACACCCATACACACACACCCCCACATATAAATCCACAGACAACTCTACACCTAAATCTACTAACCCCACCTATACACCTATACAACCACACACCTACATACGCCCCCTTACACTAATACACCCCTACACCCTCACACGCAGATTAAACCACGTGTTCGCTACCCTCAATGTGATGGTGCTGATCATGATCGTGGTGATGGCGTGTTTCTTCGGCTCGTTCTCCAACTGGTCGCTGCCTCCCGTTGTCAGCGATACAGCCGCCGCGGCTCTCAACCAATCAAAAGCGGTCATTCGGGGTGGCAAGGACACCGTTAATGCCGGTAAGGGAGGCTTCCTTCCGTTTGGCTGGCACGGTGTTATTGAAGGTTATCTACTGACTTCGTATCTTTATCTCTCTTTCACTCTACATCCTTCCCTTACTCTCACTCTCTCATTACCCATTCTCTTTTCCATATATATTATTCTCTCTCTCTCCCCCTAACTATTTCACTCTACATCCTTACCTTACTCTCCCTCTCACATTACCCATTCTCTTTTCCATATATATTATTCCCCCTCTCTCCTTACCTCTATCGTATCCCTCGCTCCTAACCTATTACCCCGCGATATACATACCTATAGATATCGTCACGTGTTTCTATCTTCAAACTGTCACTACTATTACCGGTACCGCGATGCATTCACTTAACCTCTGACCCCTCATTTACCTATTGCACCGGGAGTACGTATCTCTCTCCATCTTGCTCTCTCTAAACTTAACCTCTGACCCCACATATACCTATTGCACCACTAGTTTGTCTCTCTATATCGGTCTCTCAAACTTAACCTTTGACACCTCATCTACCTATTGCACCGGCAGTACATCTCTCCATCTTGCTCTCTCTAAACTTAACCTCTGACCACCTATTACAGGTATTCGCACCGCACGTCTAGCCCTCTCCTTCCATCTCCCTCAACTTAACCTTTGACCCCGTCCCACCTATAGAAGGTATAGTCGCCGTACATCTATCCCTCTCCTTCCATCTATCTCGCTCTCTCTCAACTTAACCTTTGACCCCATCCCACCTATCTCAGGTATAGTCACCTGTTTCTGGGCTTACTCGGGTTTCGAGATGATCTCCACGTCTGTAGAGGAGACCATTAACCCGCGCCGCTCTATTCCGTTGGCGTCGCTAGCAACGATACTGTTTGTATAGTGTCCCTTAGCAACAATACTGTTTGTATAGTGTCCCTTAGCAATGCTACTGTTTGTATCATATACCTTAGCAACGCTACTGTTTGTATGGTATCCCTAAGCAACGCTACTGTTTGTATCGTGTACTTTAGCAACGATACTATTTGTATCGTATCCCTTAGCAATGATACTGTTTGTATGGTGTCCCTTAGCAACGCTACTGTTTGTATCGTATCCCTTAGCAACGCTACTGTTTGTATGGTGTCCCTTAGCAACGCTACTGTTTGTATCGTATCCCTTAGCAACGATACTATTTGTATCATGTCCCTTAGCAACGCTACTGTTTATATAGTGTATTTTAGTTTAGCATTGCTACATTCTACATCATATAACACCTCCCTCTACTCGCTACCTTACTATCTGTATCACTCCTAGCAGTTTGGAATTACTACACAAAACTACTCTCCCTATCGTACTAAGTTTCATTTAGTCGTTACGTAGTACATAATGCGCATTACTATGTAAATAATGAAATAACTACCCATACATTATGTAGCATTTATATCGTAAAGTATTCCTTTACATCACTATTATGTTAACCCTACATATTAAAAAATTATAAATCTAGAATACTGTGCCGTATATTCTTTAATGCGATTTAGTGTGTAATGTTTTCGCCTGCACTAAAGGGTGTTTTACTTAGCGTATTCACTAAGTACATCCGTATGTTGTCCACTGTACAACTGTCCTTGCATTTATTGTAACCAGTCTAGCAAGTACTAATTCAATTACGCAGAACAATGAGACACCTAGTCATGATTAGTCATGATCTAAAAATAGATTATCTACGTCATGTATCCACTATAAAATACGGTTGAAAATATGAACCAAAGACTTTAATTAATAGTCTATAAATACACATAAATAAAATATACATATACATAGATGGATAAGTGGACTGTCCATCTGTTGATGTTACGTTCAACTGTTCAACTACAAAAGCTCACGCTATAAATATCGCAAACTTATTGCCTTAATTCTTAATGATAATAAGATATGCTATTACGTATATATATATATATATATATATATACACTATTCTCCCATATACAGCCTGGTAGCAGGGCTATACATCACAGCCTCCATAAGTCTGACAGTACTCATTCCGGTAAGTTACATCCCCTCCCCACCGTCACCACTTTGTCTAGTCGTCTTGTTGTGATTATGATTAACTTGAACCTCGACCTTTTCACTCGGAAGTCTCTGACCTCTCTCCACGAGATAAAAACAGCTGTTTACGTTATTTAATAGACGAGTGATGTAGTGATGCATCTAACCTTTACGACGAGTTTTACTACTTCAGCGATTTGATCGCTACTCTTTTTTAGTTGGTCTTGAGGGTTGTGTTCACACTACACGTAAAACACAGGGTTGGGTCAACAAACAATATTGTAATCCGATACCGTCGAAAGTGTTGACAAAGTCGGGCGTTTTCCGCTTCATATGCAATATTTGTATACTCGTTAAAAGCCATAATCGGTAAAGATGTAATGCGAAGATATTCGTGTTTAAAAAAAATCTAACATAGCGAGGAAAATGCACACCTCTTGAAGGACAAGGTTCACGAGATCAATAATTGCTTGCCGCGTCACGGTATTTCTGTAAGAAGCTATGTTGTGCGTACACACATTAATAATAGAATATGTTATATTTTACGTAAAATATAGTTTAACATACCAATGAATACACCAATATCACAACACGATGCGAATGTATTTTATTTATCGCATGAACATCACTTAAAGGGTATGCTTTTTCCAGGCTCTGTTCGATTTTTTAAACTAGAATATCTTCGCATTTACACATTACTATGTATGTATTTTTTACGAGTATACAAATATTGCATAGGAAGCGGAAATCGCCCGACTTTTTCTGCGTGTACATACTTTTAACGGTTTTGGATTAAAACATTGATTGTTGATTTCATCAAGCCCTTCGTGTATCGTGTGATATCATTTGTTAATATTGAGCAACAATAAAAGTAAATATTACATTCTATTCCGATTTTGAAGAAACGGAATATTTGTATTTATTCGGCTTCATAGATCCATATGGTTATAAGTGAAAACTTCATCTTAGTTCCTGGATGGGATGAAATGATTCCACCAAATAAAATAACAAAATTTATTTTATTATAAACAGACAAAAATTCTTATGAGTACTAATTACTTTTTACATTATATTACTATCTAAATGCAATGTGTCACCATACAAAGACAACTAGATACAATGTCACATAACACTTATACTACTACTACTACTACTACTACTACTACTACTACTACTACTACTACTACTACTACTACTACTACTACTACTACTACTACTACTACTACTACTACAACTACAACTACTACTACTACTACTACTACTACTACTACTACTACTACTACTACTACTACTACTACTACTACTACTACTACTACTACTACTACTACTACTACTACTACTACTACTACTACTACTACTACTACTACTACTACTACTACTACTACTACTACTACTACTACTACTACTACTACTACTACTACTACTACTACTACTACTACTACTACTACTACTACTACTACTACTACTACTACTACTACTACTACTACTACTACTACTACTACTACTACTACTAATACTACTAATACTACTACTACTACTACTACTACTACTACTACTACTACTACTACTACTACTACTACTACTACTACTACTACTACTACTACTACTACTACTACTACTACTACTACTACTACTACTACTACTACTACTACTACTACTACTACTACTACTACTACTACTACTACTACTACTACTACTACTACTACTACTACTACTACTACTACTACTACTACTACTACTACTACTACTACTACTACTACTACTACTACTACTACTACTACTACTACTACTACTACTACTACTACTACTACTACTACTACTACTACTACTACTACTACTACTACTACTACTACTACTACTACTACTACTACTACTACTACTACTACTACTACTACTACTACTACTACTACTACTACTACTACTACTACTACTACTACTACTACTACTACTACTACTACTACTACTACTACTACTACTACTACTACTACTACTACTACTACTATAATAATAATAATATAATTTATTGAATATAGAAAATAGATATTCAATATGACATAAAACAGGAGATAAAAATAATAGTACGAAATAAAATAAAAGTGTTAACATTATTGATTTACATATGCCATTTCTTAGCTCGTATATGCTAATGATATGCCAACAAGGCCGCGACAGATCTCAGCTTTTAGGAAAGGGTGAATCATTTCCTATGCCGTGGGGAGGAAAATTTGACCAGTAGATTCCACGCTGGCATCCTTACTCCCCGACACCCGTCACAACCCCACTGACCTAACATAACACACGAGGACAAACAGTAAATAAGGTAATAAATAAAAATATATAAATAAATGTACAAGGTAGGATAAACATGTTCATCAACTACCAGACAGTATCGCAGAAACACCCGATTTAAATAATGGAAGAGACTTCATTACGGTTAGATGAGCAGGCAGATTGTTCCATGTAGCCGAGACCCGATTGCTGAAGAAGTTGTGTGATCGGTTATTCTTGGAGATATCTCTTTTAATTTTCACCGAAGGCCCTCTAAGATGATTCGTGTAGGTCCACAAGAAATCATCTACATCCACATCAACGAGACCATTGACTATTTTGTAAGTCAGCACCATATCAGCAACATGCCTACGGGAAGAAAGTGATTTTAGCTTTAAAAATAGTAATCTATCAGGGTATTCTAATGAACCTAAATTGCACCTAAAGAAAAGCTTACGAGTAAATAGTCTCTGAACCAATTCGAGTTTGGTGGAATTACCATTTGTTCTGAAAGGAATGGATGGGTTCCAGAGACTGGATGCGTATTCAAGGACAGGTCTTACATAACTCATATATGCTAGTGTCAATGGTACATGTTTGTTACATCTAAATACTCGAAAGATTATATTAATCATTCTGTATGCTTTACGGATAATATTATCAATATGATCATTAAAAGATAGATTATGGTTGATAATTACACCTAGATCGGTGTACGTATTAGAATAGTTTAATTGAACACCGTTAATCGAGTATGAGGATATTTCATTACCCTTACTAGACATTATTGAGCATTTATGGATTGCTAAATTAAGACCTGATAATTTTGACCAATCATTTATTTGGTTAGTGCATTATGCATATAGTCCATTTCAAATTCATATTTATGGATAAGAGAAAGTTTGGCATCGTCAGCAAAAAGGGTACATATGATCTGAGGTGAGAATATATTGGGAAGGTCATTTATGTAGATTATAAATAAAATTGGTCCTAGACAAGAACCTTGCGGAACCCCTGATGTTGCCATAATATTATCAGATACATTCATACCAACCTTAACACACTGGTGTCTATTATGAATATATGATTGTATCCAGTGTAGTACATTACCAGTTATTCCTAGAGCTTCAATCTTAGATAATAGCTTAGCATGTGATACTGTGTCGAATTCCTTTGCGAAGTCGATGTATGTAGTATGCAAAGTATAGTTGTTGTCCATAACTCGGGCTAGATTCCTATAGTATTGGATCAACTGCAGAGTGGTTGGTTTTCCCGATAGAAATCCATATTGGCATTGTGATATGTAGCCGTTTTCTCTGAGAAAGTGAACCAAGTATCTACAAAGAATCTTTTCAAAAAGAATTAATGTGGAGGGTAGAATACTTATAGGTCTATAGTTCGATGGTAAGGATGTATCACCTTTTTTAAATATGGGAGTAATTATACTCTGTTTCCACATATTTGGGCAGTATTGGTTAGTTAGTGAATGATTGAATATTAAGGAAAGAGGAATACATAGCTCATATGATAAAGATTTTAGGATACCCTTTGGTAGTCCGTCTGGTGGTATACTATACTTATTGGGCATGAGGCATAGATATTTTCTTACAGTCTCGGGGCTTATAGGGAAGGTGTTAAATACATTATTAGAAACTATGGATGAATTACTAATAAATGTATAGCTGTCCTTAGTAAATACAGATTTAAACTGTTTAGATAAGCATTCAGCTTTATCTCGATCTAGGGTTAACAATGTATTATTATTTGACATTAGAGGAGGCATATTGCTATGCGTAGATATTTGTCTATTAACATAAGAATAAAATGATTTAAGGTTATTGTTAGATAGTGCTCTAGCTTCAATGTTATAGATGTAATGCGATATGGTTTCAGATAACTTTATTTGATATAGTCTCCATTTAGCTTTAATATTTGGTTTATGTTTATTTTTATATAATTTCTTACATTTCGAATCAAGTTTTTTGATGAATTTAGGAAATTTAAATGACTGTATAGTTGATAGGGGGGAATTATCATTGATTAATGTCTTTACAATTTCAATAAATGTTGTTAGTAATACATCAGTAGAATCTTCAACATTAAGAATACTAGACCAACTTAAATTATTCAGAGTTTGCTTAACAATATTTAAATTACATAGTGAGTAATTAAAATTACAGTTACTATTAGTCTTAGATTTTATTGTAATAACATTTGTATTGAAAATATTAGCAGTTATAGATAAATGATCACTAGTAGAAGTATTGTAGCTAAAAGGAGTATCTATACTGAGGTTAAATATACAGTCATCATTAGATAAGACCAGATCAAGGATATTATCTTTTCTAGTATTGTTAGTTACAAACTGGGTTAGAGAGGTAGATATAACAAAATCCGTGAATATTTTGTCAAGTGGGTTACTAGGTATGGGAGAATCACCATACCAGTTAATACCAAGGGAATTTCAAATCCCCTATTAGAATAAATGTATTAGAGAGTTCAGTATATTTAGACAGTATTTTACATAGCTCCCATGTTATATCATAAGACATATTGGGTGGCCTGTAAACAGAAAATATAGTATAGTTGTATAATGTTATAGCTAGGAGTTCAATATTATGTTGCTACTACTACTACTACTACTACTACTACTACTACTACTACTATTACTACTACTACTACTACATACATTCCTTCGTCACGCTTCAGTACACAGAGATAGATGTTAACGCCCCCATTCCGTCGGTCCTCGTCAATGTACACCCTTCCATGGTTGGTAGCTCAGAACAGACTGCTTGCTATCGGTTCTCTTAACGATGCCAATTGTTATGTTTTAAATAGCATAATTAACATATACATTTTACAATTTATATATATATCAGGGATGGTTTCATTTTTATACATACTTCTAATTCAAATACGATACAAAATAAAATCAAAGTAAAACTATATACAAATAATGAACAATGGGGTGAATAGTTTGGGACAATTGATTTAGGGTTTGTTATCTAAGTATTTGTGAAGACTTTGAATAATATGTAAATAACATTATTTATACAAACGTGTATGCTTAATATTATTTTAATAGATATTACTTTAATAACTATTTTTAATTGATATGTGTAAATATAAAAATAATACATTTATTTATTTTATATAAAATGAATAGTGAAGTAACAACGAATCGGAAATTAATTTATGATTTCTTATGCAATATATTTATTTTATAATACTAAATGAAAAAATTCTAATTTGTAATTATATGAAATACTGTTTCTTTAATAATACAAATATATATAAAATTTATATAAATCAATACCATAAATGACATTATAGTACTCTAATTGATCGATTTACGATTCATGATATTATATTATTTAAAATACAATTAACGTAAATAAATTATTAAATATAAATTATGTAATATCATAATCAAAATAATATTCATGTAATTATGAATTACTCTTACAAAATTTTAATGATAATTATTAAAAGTATGATATCATTTTATAATATGTGAGTACACATTATATTTATACTATAAACTTTATAGTATATATCTCATATATCACTTTAGTAAAAATAAAATATATATTACATCAAATATACCAAATGATAACATATCAACACATTAATTAATAATATTATAATGATATTTATCTATTACATAAAGTAATCCAACATTACTCCGCAAGTTTCATTCACAAATTAATTTAATCTTCATCTCATATAAAATAAAATTATATTTATATTTATCGATCTGATCAATTAAAAATAGTTGTAATATTATTATATTTATAAATGCCTATAGCATATATACCTATAGATATGTGTTATATAAATAATAAATATATGTATTAATCGTATTATTAATATTATATTATTTAACGATACTTTAAACTCTAAAATACTCATTAAATTGTTATTCTTTCGATATATTGTCAAATTATAAAATATATTAGATACAATTATTATTATACATATTAAAACCTAAAATATTTACTAACTTTATTAAAGTTCTTATAAAATGTGGTTCTATTTAAATAATAATAAGTATATTTTGAGTGTATTTGATAACATATATCAAATAACAATACATCCACTCAGTGTATTCAAACATGTATTTGACCCCATTCCTGATGTATATATATAATATTGATTATTTAAAGAAATACATATATATATATTAATTAATGATTTATAGTATTATAACTTGTTGATATTAGAGTATAGTTTATCCCATATTTATAGGGCAAGCTAATAATACACTATTACATAAGAATAACATCACTATAATAGAACATCACTATAATAGAACATTTGAATACATATATTATATTATAATCAATTATATATTATATAGTACTTGATATTAATACGCTTAAATATGGTTTTAGAAACTTTTATCTAATGCTTGAATGATTTCATCGTATTTAATTATTCACCTGGAGTACATATTCAAATTGAACATTAAATAAATGCAACATCTAATTTTTAATTAATTATATCGATTATATCATTATATCGATTCGATAGTATTAAACTTAACTCGTAACTAGTCGAATATTATTTAGAATATCTATACGAATAATATACAAAAATATCTTTCAATTTAATAAATGTATATTTAATAGTAATAATTCATGCGTTTATTTTAATATTTCAATTTATAATTTATTGATATGAAAATATATTTAATAATATTTATATATCACGTATATGTAATCATTCATAATTAATGTATATAATTATATAAATAAAATGATGAATTATTAATTTACAAATAATTATATCTCTAGTGTATTTGAAATTATTGAAATATAAATAAATATAACACTGAAATGTATGTATTATGTAACCATTGTACGAGGTAGAGAGCATCCTTTTGTAATATTAATAACTCAATAATTAATATAATAGAATAATCTAGAATAAGACTAAAATGACATATAATATATATATAATATATATTATATATTAATTTTATTTTATTATTTTTATTTTATTTTACTTTTATCATTTTATATTATTTATCACATTCGTTTATTCATTTCAGTCATACGATTTTATTTAAATTCTTCTCCTCATTATCTTAAATGGGTGAAAGACTTGATTAGCCATGATTTTTTATTCACCCAGGCTTTATGCAAAATCTGATGATATTATTATATATATATATAGTACTGTATTACGTGTATATTAGCAGATGACACACACTACACAATTCTCAGCTCAGATCGATTGTAACGAACGCCTGCACTATTGGTCCACTATTTGGAATGTACACCGTAATCCTTGCCTCAATATACAGTTAGTAGCTAGCGGCCAATGTTACCCAATCAATTGTACTGTTTCGTTGACTTCTATTGATTTATATTTGTGAGGTAATTTGTTCCACGTATATTTCCACGTAATTTGTTATACATATATATATATATATATGTATATATGTATATATAATAATAATAATAATATGTATTTATTGAATCACGTATAATAATATCGGATACAAATGGATATATATATATATATATATATACGTATATACATATATACGTATATACATATATATATATATATATATATATATATATATATATGTATATATGATTATTAGTAAACAATCAGTAGTAATATGATCACAATACTATAGAGATGCTATCGTTGTCTACCTATCTAGCTTGACTGATCACTGTGTTATACACACCAACTGCTCACAGCAACCACACACTGCGCTATTGTTATTACAACAATCTATCAATGAATATTTTAGAATATTTCTATAGTTTCTGCCCTTGTATTAACTATTTCGTATAGACCTACGCATATTTCTGTAACTTCAAGGTTTACTTTAACATGCCGAATACATAGCGATTCTTGTTCTTTTCATGAAAAGTTGTGTAATATAATTCATTATTAATTTATGATAATTACAATCGTTATATAAAACTTTAATTACCTGAACTGTCCTGTGTGTTGTCATACATTATACTATAGCAGCCATCTATTTGTTTAATAATTTCTCTTAAGGGGATCCCGCACATTTAAAGTGATGATAATTTATTTTTTTATATATTTTTTTATTACATAATAATACTTATTGTAGTATTTTTTATTAACTGTAAAAAATTGGACATGAATTCCATCTAGAAATGGCATAAAAATGAATTCATGACGTTAAGACGATAAGATAATGCTATATTATATACTATTCAATATTACATTTTTATGCTGTAAAACTTCAAACGCTGTTTTCTCAGAATAATTATTTCGCGCTAGGTATGTATGTTAGTGGTGATGATAATTTTGTTATTCAGTTGGCACAGCATGTATTTAATAGATATTGTGATTATATTAAGTATCTAATTTAGTTTTTTTGTTTTTGTGCAAAATTACAAAATCGCTACCTATTTTAAAAAATGTATAAAAAGGGTATAAATCATGAATTATGAACATAAATAAAATAAAATACTCTCGAATGACTCGCATTAAGAGCGATGAAACATAATGTTTCCATTGTGGATATTATTGAAATTTTTTTTTAAATAATCTAATCATATATTTCGTATAAACTACATATATTACATATATCCTCAAAATATTATACCTGCATCTTTATTATTTCTATGGAAAATACACATTTATGTATTTTAATGCTCTTTTCCCATGCTCTTTTCCCATGCTAATTTTTGACCCCGTTCCGATTTTTATTTAACTATCCAAATTAAAAAAAATAAAAAGTATTATGATATACATACCCATAGGTACCCGTTTATGATGTTGCAACAATATCCATCATGAACACCTATTCTATCATCACTCTTAATGTGCATTCAAAAATATAGAACATAAAAACTATTATAATTATAATATTAATTTTGTTTGCTTTATATAGAATTTAATTATGTGAATAGTAAAATAGAGATAATTAATAAAATATATAGAATTCATTGTATAAAATGATAATTTCTATAGAAATACCATCATTTTAGTATCGCTAATTTTTAATTTAGATATATATAATATAAATAATAATATTAAAAATAACTTTCTATTTTCCTATGTATATGTTATGTATACATTACAAAAAAAATTAGGTCAATTTAATGAATAGAATATCAGTTCTATTTATTTTAGTGCACCTATGTTTTTCCTATCTATTTATACACGAAATTGTCAAATTGCGTGTTATGTGCGGAATCCCCTTAAGACTGCTTGTGCAAATAATTCAAAAAATTCGTTTTAAATTTTCTATAGGATGTATTTTATTAGTATTGTCGGTTACAGTATTTAGTCATGATTCTAATTGAGGAATTCCATTTTTCTTAATTTAGTAGTTTGAGGAATTTACCCACACAATGTTCTTTACCTACTTATATGTGAATACAGGTACTTTAGTTACTATAATCAGGGACCTGTTGTTCTGAATACCTAAATATTCCTAAGATTATAATAGAAAATACTTAAATATCTCATTAATATTAAATATGCTCTAAAGATACTCCTGGGACGGATTATTTTCTCAGAACAATCGGTCCAGATTCCTTTTATAAATAAGTCAAATAGAATATCACGTCTAAACTAAAACTACACTGACCACTACACTGACCACTACACTAACCACTACTATACTGACCACCACTACACTGACCAACACTACACTGACCACTACACTAACCACTACACTGACCACTACCACTACATTGACCACTACATTGACCACTACACTGACCACCATTACACTGACCACTACAATGACCACTACACTAACCACTACACTAACCACTACACTGACCACTACACTGACCACCACATTGACCACTACACTGACCACCATTACACTGACCACTACACTGACCACCAATACACTGACCACTACACTGACCTATCAAACTACCGCCCCATATCAAACCTATCGTACATTTCAAAAACTCTCGAAAGAGTAGTCTGCTCCCAACTTTCAAACTACTTAGATAAACACAAATTATTAAATAAATTTCAAAGCGCCTACACTAAAAATAAAAGTACCGAAACTGCATTAACCCACATATTAAACAAAATAAGACTGTACCCAACACAATACTGCTCCATCATCATCCTACTTGACCTATCAGCTGCATTTGATACCATTAGTCACAACATCATGATTCATCGACTGGAGTATATCGGCATAACTGGTACGGCACTCGCATGGTTCTCTTCCTACCTTAGCGACCGTACCTACTCGATCTCCATCGAATCACACACAACTGACCCCAGACTTATATCACATGGAGTTCCTCAAGGCTCCGTTCTTGCTCCCATCCTCTTTAATATTTATATATCTCCCCTATTAGACATATTTGATAACTACCCTGACATTTACTTCCACACCTACGCTGACGACTTACAAATTTACTGCAACTTACCCAACCCATCAACAAACATATCCACACTAAACAAATGTCTAGAAGACATTCGACTATGGCTCTCAACCAACTCGCTATCACTAAACACCCACAAAACACAAGCAATACTAATCAATACTACTAAAACTGTTCCAATCGTCCCACTCATTCAGATAAACAACCATAACATAAAATACTCCCCCTACGTAAAAAATCTTGGAATTACCATTGACCAATCACTGAATTTTACTCAATACACAACAGACTTATCAAAATCCATTAACTGAACACTACACACAATCAGACTAATAAGACCATCTATAACCACAGAACTATCAAAATTACTAGCAACATCCCTCATACTTCCACGACTTGACTACTGTAACTCTATACTTCATAGACTCCCCAAAAACTCACTAATACCACTCAACCGATTACTGAATTCCACTGCATGAACTGTCCACAGAATCCCCAAATACTCCGGGACTCACATAACTCCATACCTAAAATCTCTTCACTGGCTTCCCATCACACAACGTATCCAATACAAAACCTTACTTATATCCCACCAAGTCATTCATCACAATCACCCCGACTACCTAACGGACATACTAATAGAAAATAACACATCTAGAATACAACGTAAAATCAATAAATACAAATTACTTATACATAATCCAAAACACATATCACGCAAACAAGAAACAGCATTCTCAATATCTGCCCCAAAATTATGGAATAACCTCCCTTACAATATAAGAGAAATCACCTCAACCCCACTCTTTAAACGTAAATTAAAAACACACCTGTTCGAAATCGCATATAAATAACCCACGAAAACACGGCCGAAAACTCACACGATGTTGATGGCAGTGTATAAACCATTAGGTTACAAGGTTACAAGGTTACACTACACTGACCACCACTAAACTTATCACTACACTAATACAAATTACTCCTACTGACCCACCATGCCACCCATAATAACAAACCTGACTATCTTACTGAACTACTTACGAACTACAAGTCATCCCGACCACAACGAACAATACATAAATACAAACTAAATATACCAATAACTTTATCACTTAATAAAAAACAGGAATCTTCTTTTTCTATAATAGCACCTAAACTATGGAACTCCCTACCTCACTCAATTTGATCTATATTTTCTGACCACACCTTTAAAGTCAAATTGAAAACACATCTATATAATATAGCTTATAATAATTAATATATGATACACCGCCAAAAACTCATTATTGATGTTGATCACAGTGTCTAAACAAATAGGTTACACTGCCTACTACACTGACCACTACTATACTGACCACTACACTGACCACTACTACACTGACCACTACACTGACCACTACACTGACCACTACACTGACCACCACTACACTAACCACTACACTGACCACTACACTAACCACTACACTGACCACCACTACACTGACCACTACACTGACCACTACACTGACCACTACACTGACCACCACTACACTTACCACTACACTGACCACTACACTGACCACCACTACACTTACCACTACACTGACCACTACACTTACCACTACACTGACCACCACTACACTGACCACTACACTGACCACTACACTTACCACTACACTGACCACCACTACACTAACCACTACACTGACCACTACACTAACCACTACACTGACCACCACTACACTGACCAACACTACACTGATCACTACACTGACCACCACTATACTGACCACTACTACACTGACCACTACTACACTGACCACTACACTGACAACTACACTGATCACTACACTGACCACCACTACACTGACCACCACTACACTGACCACCACTACACTGACCACCACTACAATGACCACTACACTGACCAATACACTGACCACCACTACAATGACCACTACACTGACTAATACACTGACCACTACTACACTGATCACTACACTGACCACCACTACACTGATCACTACACTGACCACTACTACACTGACCACTACACTGACCACTACACTGACCACCACACTAACTACTACTACACTGACCACTACACTGACCACCACTACACTGACCACCACACTGACCACCACATGACTGACCACTACACTTACCACTACACTGACCAATACACTGACCACTACTACACTGACCACTACTACACTGACCACTACACTGACCACCACATGACTGACCACTACACTTACCACTACACTGACCACCACTACACTGACCAATACACTGACCACTACTACACTGACCACTACTACACTGACCACTACACTGACCACCACATGACTGACCACTACACTTACCACTACACTGACCACCACTACACTGACCACTACTACACTGACCACTACTACACTGACCACTACACTGACAACTACACTGACCACCACTACACTAACCACTACACTGACCACTACACTTACCACTACACTGACCACCACTACACTAACCACTACACTAGCCACTACACTAACCACTACACTGACTACCACTACACTGACCAACACTACACTGACCACTACACTGACCACTACACTGACCACCACATGACTGACCACTACACTGACCACCACTACACTGACCACCACATGACTGACCACTACATTGACCACTACACTGACCACTACTACTATATTGACAACTACACTGACCACTACACTGACCACTACTACACTGACCACAGTAGTATTCTTCCATATTAGCTCACCAAGACCAACTCGACCCATTATAAATATTAAATATAGAAAATATAACAATATTGACACCAATACTTTCATCACTGAATTCTCTAAAAAATTTAATAACACACAATTTTCAAACTCAGTATCCAAATTAGAAACATCTCTATCAAGAACCCTTGACGAACTTGCCCCCATCAAATATAAATATATAACACAACGTCCAAATTGCAAATGGTTTAATTCTGAACTTTCATCATCAAAACGCAAATTACGACTATATGAAAATTATTGGAGAACATCTAAATCTCCCAATAATTACAATATATTTATCAAACAACGTAGCCTATATAGAACCCTACTCAAGAAGTCTAAGAAATCATACTACAATAATCTATTAAAAGAAGCATCAACTAATTCTAAGAAACTTTTCTCCATTTCTAACCAGATACTTGGTAGAATATCACTACGTGTTCTACCAAATGAACCCATAACAACGCTAATAGATACATTTGACCAATATTTCAATACTAAAGTCATGAATATAATTAAATCACTCCCTACACCACTCAATGAACCATATAATCTACCTCTATATTCTCTTTCCTCCTTTACATTACCATCAACTACTACCATTGAAAAACTCCTCAGTGCAGTAAATACATCTTCCGAACTAGATCCAATTCCTCATTCTATATTAAATAAGTACCACATTTATCTAGAATCTTATTACCAAGAAATAATAGAAAACTCACTTACCTCAGGCATTTTTCCAATCTATATGAAAACAGCATATGTTACACCCATCATAAAAAAACCAAACCTTG
>CAXHSG010000169.1:15000-17500 GCA_964019155.1 Osedax fenrisi
AATATTCGATTTTATATTAGCGTATATGTTTTCCCGTTTTTTGAATATGTTATTTATTTACTTATGAATTTATCTATTCTATATTCGATAGTACTATTGTTATTATAATTTACATTTCGTTATCCTATATAGTTATATACACATCGTATATGTATTCTACTCAGTTTTTTACGCTCTTTCTAAAATGCTATAGTACACTTATACGCATCGAATATTCGATTTTATATTAGCGTATATGTTTTCCCGTTTTTTGAATATGTTATTTATTTACTTATGAATTTATCTATTCTATATTCGATAGTACTATTGTTATTATAATTTACATTTCGTTATCCTATATAGTTATATACACATCGTATATGTATTCTACTCAGTTTTTTACGCTCTTTCTAAAATGCTATAGTACACTTATACGCATCGAATATTCGATTTTATATTAGCGTATATGTTTTCCCGTTTTTTGAATATGTTATTTATTTACTTATGAATTTATCTATTCTATATTCGATAGTACTATTGTTATTATAATTTACATTTCGTTATCCTATATAGTTATATACACATCGTATATGTATTCTACTCAGTTTTTTACGCTCTTTCTAAAATGCTATAGTACACTTATACGCATCGAATATTCGATTTTATATTAGCGTATATGTTTTCCCGTTTTTTGAATATGTTATTTATTTACTTATGAATTTATCTATTCTATATTCGATAGTACTATTGTTATTATAATTTACATTTCGTTATCCTATATAGTTATATACACATCGTATATGTATTCTACTCAGTTTTTTACGCTCTTTCTAAAATGCTATAGTACACTTATACGCATCGAATATTCGATTTTATATTAGCGTATATGTTTTCCCGTATTTTGAATATGTTATTTATTTACTTATGAATTTATCTATTTTATATTCGATAGTACTATTGTTATTATAATTTACATTTCGTTATCCTATATAGTTATATACACATCGTATATGTATTCTACTCAGTTTTTTACGCTCTTTCTAAAATGCTATAGTACACTTATACGCATCGAATATTCGATTTTATATTAGCGTATATGTTTTCCCGTTTTTTGAATATGTTATTTATTTACTTATGAATTTATCTATTCTATATTCGATAGTACTATTGTTATTATAATTTACATTTCGTTATCCTATATAGTTATATACACATCGTATATGTATTCTACTCAGTTTTTTACGCTCTTTCTAAAATGCTATAGTACACTTATACGCATCGAATATTCGATTTTATATTAGCGTATATGTTTTCCCGTATTTTGAATATGTTATTTATTTACTTATGAATTTATCTATTTTATATTCGATAGTACTATTGTTATTATAATTTACATTTCGTTATCCTATATAGTTATATACACATCGTATATGTATTCTACTCAGTTTTTTACGCTCTTTCTAAAATGCTACAGTACACTTATACGCATCGAATATTCGATTTTATATTAGCGTATATGTTTTATTGATACAGTATAATAAATAATTTTTCTTAACAGAAATTTTATACGCCTAACATAATACCGCATAGAAATAACGTTTCTACTGGTCTTATTATAGTGGGTTATTTATATTTTTAATTTTTAATTTTATTTTCATAGTACTCTTATTGTATTACTTTATATTTCGTTACACTATATTGTTATACAAGTATTATATATGGTTTCTACTTAGTTTTAAACGATCTTTCAATAGAGCTATAGAATACATATGTACGTTAAGTATTCAATTTTATAATACAATATTTCGTTTTAATAAATAAATTTACAGAATATATTATGTGCGTAGAACAAGACCGCAGAGAAATTACGTTTCTCTGGTCTTTTTTGTGTCTGGTTTTGATTTTATCTGTAAATATTTTAAATTAATGGGAATTGAATAAATATATTTTTTTTGTATCCTGTACATGTATTATATTTCATTGTTAATTTAAAATATTGATATAAGTAAATCGAGATAAAAAATTTTTTTTTTAGAAAAATACACAAGTATGTTAAATTACAAAAAAAAGTTAGTTTGTTTAATTTTGAGCATTATTTGAGTATATCGTAAAAAATGGAAAAATTCGAGTAGAGCATTTTACTGGTTGAGGGTAATCCGCACTCAGTCGCCAAGCGATTGAGTAAAGATTGCTGGTCTTTTTCTTATATGGATAGATCACTGGTAAAAAATAGCCTTCGGGATAAGCTCTATTTATTAAAACAATTCTTTTTAGACGTTGACTGTAATTATTTTCGGGTAATTCTGTATTGTCTAACCGCAAACCGTATATATTGGCTCGTTCGTTACGCGACGTGTTTATATTTCTAGATATTTTATTACATCTTGATTTCTTGTACGTACGGCTCGTGTATTCGAGTGTCGGCTGCGCTTAAATTTACGAACGCGGAGATTTTCGCAAGGTTCGCGATCTATTTTTTCGTTTTCAACGATGTTATAGGTTGACGTTGGTCTATAACTAT
>CAXHSG010000169.1:25000-27500 GCA_964019155.1 Osedax fenrisi
AGTATGAATTCGAAAATATTTAGTTCTGAAAACGGTAGAGTATGAATTCGAAAATATTTAGTTCTGAAAACGATAGAGTATAATTTCGTTATTGTACTATTAAGTAGTTTATTTCTACCCCCGCAGTTGACGCGATTAATAAAATATATTATATATATAATTACGAATTTAAAAAAAATATATTCAGCTAGATTTGAACTCGTTACCTTCTAATTACGAGTCATTAGCTGTACCACTACGCTATACCACTAGTTATTAAATTTGAATATATTATACTATTTATAGAAATTTATATAGTTTACAATATTTTTTCGATAGTTCTCTTATTCTTATAATTTACATTTCGTTATCCTATATAGTTATATACACATCGTATATGTATTCTACTCAGTTTTTTACGCTCTTTCTAAAATGCTATAGTACACTTATACGCATCGAATATTCGATTTTATATTAGCGTATATGTTTTCCCGTATTTTGAATATGTTATTTATTTACTTATGAATTTATCTATTTTATATTCGATAGTACTATTGTTATTATAATTTACATTTCGTTATCCTATATAGTTATATACACATCGTATATGTATTCTACTCAGTTTTTTACGCTCTTTCTAAAATGCTACAGTACACTTATACGCATCGAATATTCGATTTTATATTAGCGTATATGTTTTCCCGTTTTTTGAATTTGTTATTTATTTACTTATGAATTTATCTATTTTATATTCGATAGTACTATTATTATTATAATTTACATTTCGTTATCCTATATAGTTATATACACATCGTATATGTATTCTACTCAGTTTTTTACACTCTTTCTAAAATGCTACAGTACACTTATACGCATCGAATATTCGATTTTATATTAGCGTATATGTTTTCCCGTATTTTGAATATGTTATTTATTTACTTATGAATTTATCTATTTTATATTCGATAGTACTATTGTTATTATAATTTACATTTCGTTATCCTATATAGTTATATACACATCGTATATGTATTCTACTCAGTTTTTTACGCTCTTTCTAAAATGCTATAGTACACTTATACGCATCGAATATTCGATTTTATATTAGCGTATATGTTTTCCCGTATTTTGAATATGTTATTTATTTACTTATGAATTTATCTATTTTATATTCGATAGTACTATTGTTATTATAATTTACATTTCGTTATCCTATATAGTTATATACACATCGTATATGTATTCTACTCAGTTTTTTACGCTCTTTCTAAAATGCTATAGTACACTTATACGCATCGAATATTCGATTTTATATTAGCGTATATGTTTTCCCGTATTTTGAATATGTTATTTATTTACTTATGAATTTATCTATTTTATATTCGATAGTACTATTGTTATTATAATTTACATTTCGTTATCCTATATAGTTATATACACATCGTATATGTATTCTACTCAGTTTTTTACGCTCTTTCTAAAATGCTATAGTACACTTATACGCATCGAATATTCGATTTTATATTAGCGTATATGTTTTCCCGTATTTTGAATATGTTATTTATTTACTTATGAATTTATCTATTTTATATTCGATAGTACTATTGTTATTATAATTTACATTTCGTTATCCTATATAGTTATATACACATCGTATATGTATTCTACTCAGTTTTTTACGCTCTTTCTAAAATGCTACAGTACACTTATACGCATCGAATATTCGATTTTATATTAGCGTATATGTTTTCCCGTTTTTTGAATTTGTTATTTATTTACTTATGAATTTATCTATTTTATATTCGATAGTACTATTATTATTATAATTTACATTTCGTTATCCTATATAGTTATATACACATCGTATATGTATTCTACTCAGTTTTTTACACTCTTTCTAAAATGCTATAGTACACTTATACGCATCGAATATTCGATTTTATATTAGCGTATATGTTTTATTGATACAGTATAATAAATAATTTTTCTTAACAGAAATTTTATACGCCTAACATAATACCGCATAGAAATAACGTTTCTACTGGTCTTATTATAGTGGGTTATTTATATTTTTAATTTTTAATTTTATTTTCATAGTACTCTTATTGTATTACTTTATATTTCGTTACACTATATTGTTATACAAGTATTATATATGGTTTCTACTTAGTTTTAAACGATTTTTCAATAGAGCTATAGAATACATATGTACGTTAAGTATTCAATTTTATAATACAATATTTCGTTTTAATAAATAAATTTACAGAATATATTATGTGCGTAGAACAAGACCGCAGAGAAATTACGTTTCTCTGGTCTTTTTTGTGTCTGGTTTTGATTTTATCTGTAAATATTTTAAATTAATGGGAATTGAATAAATATATTTTTTTTGTATCCTGTACATGTATTATATTTCATTGTTAATTTAAAATATTGATATAAGTAAATCGAGATAAAAAATTTTTTTTTTAGAAAAATACACAAGTATGTTAAATTACAAAAAAAAGTTAGTTTGTTTAAT
>CAXHSG010000170.1:5000-7500 GCA_964019155.1 Osedax fenrisi
TAGCATTTAGAAAGAGTGTAAAAAACTGAGTAGAATACATATACGATGTGTATATAACTATATAGGATAACGAAATGTAAATTATAATAATAATAGTACTATCGAATATAAAATAGATAAATTCATAAGTAAATAAATAACAAATTCAAAAAACGGGAAAACATATACGCTAATATAAAATCGAATATTCGATGCGTATAAGTGTACTGTAGCATTTTAGAAAGAGCGTAAAAAACTGAGTAGAATACATATACGATGTGTATATAACTATATAGGATAACGAAATGTAAATTATAATAACAATAGTACTATCGAATATAAAATAGATAAATTCATAAGTAAATAAATAACATATTCAAAATACGGGAAAACATATACGCTAATATAAAATCGAATATTCGATGCGTATAAGTGTACTGTAGCATTTTAGAAAGAGCGTAAAAAACTGAGTAGAATACATATACGATGTGTATATAACTATATAGGATAACGAATGTAAATTATAATAACAATAGTACTATCGAATATAAAATAGATAAATTCATAAGTAAATAAATAACATATTCAAAATACGGGAAAACATATACGCTAATATAAAATCGAATATTCGATGCGTATAAGTGTACTATAGCATTTTAGAAAGAGCGTAAAAAACTGAGTAGAATACATATACGATGTGTATATAACTATATAGGATAACGAAATGTAAATTATAATAACAATAGTACTATCGAATATAAAATAGATAAATTCATAAGTAAATAAATAACATATTCAAAATACGGGAAAACATATACGCTAATATAAAATCGAATATTCGATGCGTATAAGTGTACTATAGCATTTTAGAAAGAGCGTAAAAAACTGAGTAGAATACATATACGATGTGTATATAACTATATAGGATAACGAAATGTAAATTATAATAACAATAGTACTATCGAATATAAAATAGATAAATTCATAAGTAAATAAATAACATATTCAAAATACGGGAAAACATATACGCTAATATAAAATCGAATATTCGATGCGTATAAGTGTACTATAGCATTTTAGAAAGAGCGTAAAAACTGAGTAGAATACATATACGATGTGTATATAACTATATAGGATAACGAAATGTAAATTATAATAACAATAGTACTATCGAATATAAAATAGATAAATTCATAAGTAAATAAATAACATATTCAAAATACGGGAAAACATATACGCTAATATAAAATCGAATATTCGATGCGTATAAGTGTACTATAGCATTTTAGAAAGAGCGTAAAAAACTGAGTAGAATACATATACGATGTGTATATAACTATATAGGATAACGAAATGTAAATTATAATAACAATAGTACTATCGAATATAAAATAGATAAATTCATAAGTAAATAAATAACATATTCAAAATACGGGAAAACATATACGCTAATATAAAATCGAATATTCGATGCGTATAAGTGTACTATAGCATTTTAGAAAGAGCGTAAAAAACTGAGTAGAATACATATACGATGTGTATATAACTATATAGGATAACGAAATGTAAATTATAATAACAATAGTACTATCGAATATAAAATAGATAAATTCATAAGTAAATAAATAACATATTCAAAATACGGGAAAACATATACGCTAATATAAAATCGAATATTCGATGCGTATAAGTGTACTGTAGCATTTTAGAAAGAGTGTAAAAAACTGAGTAGAATACATATACGATGTGTATATAACTATATAGGATAACGAAATGTAAATTATAATAATAATAGTACTATCGAATATAAAATAGATAAATTCATAAGTAAATAAATAACAAATTCAAAAAACGGGAAAACATATACGCTAATATAAAATCGAATATTCGATGCGTATAAGTGTACTGTAGCATTTTAGAAAGAGCGTAAAAAACTGAGTAGAATACATATACGATGTGTATATAACTATATAGGATAACGAAATGTAAATTATAATAACAATAGTACTATCGAATATAAAATAGATAAATTCATAAGTAAATAAATAACATATTCAAAATACGGGAAAACATATACGCTAATATAAAATCGAATATTCGATGCGTATAAGTGTACTATAGCATTTTAGAAAGAGCGTAAAAAACTGAGTAGAATACATATACGATGTGTATATAACTATATAGGATAACGAAATGTAAATTATAAGAATAAGAGAACTATCGAAAAAATATTGTAAACTATATAAATTTCTATAAATAGTATAATATATTCAAATTTAATAACTAGTGGTATAGCGTAGTGGTACAGCTAATGACTCGTAATTAGAAGGTAACGAGTTCAAATCTAGCTGAATATATTTTTTTTAAATTCGTAATTATATATATAATATATTTTATTAATCGCGTCAACTGCGGGGGTAGAAATAAACTACTTAATAGTACAATAACGAAATTATACTCTATCGTTTTCAGAACTAAATATTTTCGAATTCATACTCTACCGTTTTCAGAACTAAATATT
>CAXHSG010000170.1:15000-17500 GCA_964019155.1 Osedax fenrisi
ACTATATCGGAAATATAGTTATAAACCAACGTCAACCTATAACATCGTTGAAAACGAAAAAATAGATCGCGAACCTTGCGAAAATCTCCGCGTTCGTAAATTTAAGCGCAGCCGACACTCGAATACACGAGCCGTACGTACAAGAAATCAAGATGTAATAAAATATCTAGAAATATAAACACGTCGCGTAACGAACGAGCCAATATATACGGTTTGCGGTTAGACAATACAGAATTACCCGAAAATAATTACAGTCAACGTCTAAAAAGAATTGTTTTAATAAATAGAGCTTATCCCGAAGGCTATTTTTTACCAGTGATCTATCCATATAAGAAAAAGACCAGCAATCTTTACTCAATCGCTTGGCGACTGAGTGCGGATTACCCTCAACCAGTAAAATGCTCTACTCGAATTTTTCCATTTTTTACGATATACTCAAATAATGCTCAAAATTAAACAAACTAACTTTTTTTTGTAATTTAACATACTTGTGTATTTTTCTAAAAAAAAAATTTTTTATCTCGATTTACTTATATCAATATTTTAAATTAACAATGAAATATAATACATGTACAGGATACAAAAAAAATATATTTATTCAATTCCCATTAATTTAAAATATTTACAGATAAAATCAAAACCAGACACAAAAAAGACCAGAGAAACGTAATTTCTCTGCGGTCTTGTTCTACGCACATAATATATTCTGTAAATTTATTTATTAAAACGAAATATTGTATTATAAAATTGAATACTTAACGTACATATGTATTCTATAGCTCTATTGAAAAATCGTTTAAAACTAAGTAGAAACCATATATAATACTTGTATAACAATATAGTGTAACGAAATATAAAGTAATACAATAAGAGTACTATGAAAATAAAATTAAAAATTAAAAATATAAATAACCCACTATAATAAGACCAGTAGAAACGTTATTTCTATGCGGTATTATGTTAGGCGTATAAAATTTCTGTTAAGAAAAATTATTTATTATACTGTATCAATAAAACATATACGCTAATATAAAATCGAATATTCGATGCGTATAAGTGTACTATAGCATTTTAGAAAGAGTGTAAAAAACTGAGTAGAATACATATACGATGTGTATATAACTATATAGGATAACGAAATGTAAATTATAATAATAATAGTACTATCGAATATAAAATAGATAAATTCATAAGTAAATAAATAACAAATTCAAAAAACGGGAAAACATATACGCTAATATAAAATCGAATATTCGATGCGTATAAGTGTACTGTAGCATTTTAGAAAGAGCGTAAAAAACTGAGTAGAATACATATACGATGTGTATATAACTATATAGGATAACGAAATGTAAATTATAATAACAATAGTACTATCGAATATAAAATAGATAAATTCATAAGTAAATAAATAACATATTCAAAATACGGGAAAACATATACGCTAATATAAAATCGAATATTCGATGCGTATAAGTGTACTATAGCATTTTAGAAAGAGCGTAAAAAACTGAGTAGAATACATATACGATGTGTATATAACTATATAGGATAACGAAATGTAAATTATAATAACAATAGTACTATCGAATATAAAATAGATAAATTCATAAGTAAATAAATAACATATTCAAAATACGGGAAAACATATACGCTAATATAAAATCGAATATTCGATGCGTATAAGTGTACTATAGCATTTTAGAAAGAGCGTAAAAAACTGAGTAGAATACATATACGATGTGTATATAACTATATAGGATAACGAAATGTAAATTATAATAACAATAGTACTATCGAATATAAAATAGATAAATTCATAAGTAAATAAATAACATATTCAAAATACGGGAAAACATATACGCTAATATAAAATCGAATATTCGATGCGTATAAGTGTACTATAGCATTTTAGAAAGAGCGTAAAAAACTGAGTAGAATACATATACGATGTGTATATAACTATATAGGATAACGAAATGTAAATTATAATAACAATAGTACTATCGAATATAAAATAGATAAATTCATAAGTAAATAAATAACATATTCAAAATACGGGAAAACATATACGCTAATATAAAATCGAATATTCGATGCGTATAAGTGTACTGTAGCATTTTAGAAAGAGTGTAAAAAACTGAGTAGAATACATATACGATGTGTATATAACTATATAGGATAACGAAATGTAAATTATAATAATAATAGTACTATCGAATATAAAATAGATAAATTCATAAGTAAATAAATAACAAATTCAAAAAACGGGAAAACATATACGCTAATATAAAATCGAATATTCGATGCGTATAAGTGTACTGTAGCATTTTAGAAAGAGCGTAAAAAACTGAGTAGAATACATATACGATGTGTATATAACTATATAGGATAACGAAATGTAAATTATAATAACAATAGTACTATCGAATATAAAATAGATAAATTCATAAGTAAATAAATAACATATTCAAAATACGGGAAAACATATACGCTAATA
>CAXHSG010000170.1:37500-40000 GCA_964019155.1 Osedax fenrisi
CTCTTACGAGTTCCAGTCTATAAGTTGCACAGTATTAGCTCTAGAATTACTACAGTTATCCGAGTAGGACATATGATCCAATAAATAGTGACCGATTTAATGAGCCATTCGCGGTTTCACTTTGTGTAAGTTTGTACTTAGACATGCATGGCTTAATCTTTGAGACAAGCATATGACTACTGGCAGGATCAACCAGATAACTCTCAAAACTGCAATAAGAATAAATAGAATTACGATAAAACTATATAATCATGCAAAGAGTGTATCTAACTATATCGGAAATATAGTTATAAACCAACGTCAACCTATAACATCGTTGAAAACGAAAAAATAGATCGCGAACCTTGCGAAAATCTCCGCGTTCGTAAATTTAAGCGCAGCCGACACTCGAATACACGAGCCGTACGTACAAGAAATCAAGATGTAATAAAATATCTAGAAATATAAACACGTCGCGTAACGAACGAGCCAATATATACGGTTTGCGGTTAGACAATACAGAATTACCCGAAAATAATTACAGTCAACGTCTAAAAAGAATTGTTTTAATAAATAGAGCTTATCCCGAAGGCTATTTTTTACCAGTGATCTATCCATATAAGAAAAAGACCAGCAATCTTTACTCAATCGCTTGGCGACTGAGTGCGGATTACCCTCAACCAGTAAAATGCTCTACTCGAATTTTTCCATTTTTTACGATATACTCAAATAATGCTCAAAATTAAACAAACTAACTTTTTTTTGTAATTTAACATACTTGTGTATTTTTCTAAAAAAAAAATTTTTTATCTCGATTTACTTATATCAATATTTTAAATTAACAATGAAATATAATACATGTACAGGATACAAAAAAAATATATTTATTCAATTCCCATTAATTTAAAATATTTACAGATAAAATCAAAACCAGACACAAAAAAGACCAGAGAAACGTAATTTCTCTGCGGTCTTGTTCTACGCACATAATATATTCTGTAAATTTATTTATTAAAACGAAATATTGTATTATAAAATTGAATACTTAACGTACATATGTATTCTATAGCTCTATTGAAAAATCGTTTAAAACTAAGTAGAAACCATATATAATACTTGTATAACAATATAGTGTAACGAAATATAAAGTAATACAATAAGAGTACTATGAAAATAAAATTAAAAATTAAAAATATAAATAACCCACTATAATAAGACCAGTAGAAACGTTATTTCTATGCGGTATTATGTTAGGCGTATAAAATTTCTGTTAAGAAAAATTATTTATTATACTGTATCAATAAAACATATACGCTAATATAAAATCGAATATTCGATGCGTATAAGTGTACTATAGCATTTTAGAAAGAGTGTAAAAAACTGAGTAGAATACATATACGATGTGTATATAACTATATAGGATAACGAAATGTAAATTATAATAATAATAGTACTATCGAATATAAAATAGATAAATTCATAAGTAAATAAATAACAAATTCAAAAAACGGGAAAACATATACGCTAATATAAAATCGAATATTCGATGCGTATAAGTGTACTGTAGCATTTTAGAAAGAGCGTAAAAAACTGAGTAGAATACATATACGATGTGTATATAACTATATAGGATAACGAAATGTAAATTATAATAACAATAGTACTATCGAATATAAAATAGATAAATTCATAAGTAAATAAATAACATATTCAAAATACGGGAAAACATATACGCTAATATAAAATCGAATATTCGATGCGTATAAGTGTACTATAGCATTTTAGAAAGAGCGTAAAAAACTGAGTAGAATACATATACGATGTGTATATAACTATATAGGATAACGAAATGTAAATTATAATAACAATAGTACTATCGAATATAAAATAGATAAATTCATAAGTAAATAAATAACATATTCAAAATACGGGAAAACATATACGCTAATATAAAATCGAATATTCGATGCGTATAAGTGTACTATAGCATTTTAGAAAGAGCGTAAAAAACTGAGTAGAATACATATACGATGTGTATATAACTATATAGGATAACGAAATGTAAATTATAATAACAATAGTACTATCGAATATAAAATAGATAAATTCATAAGTAAATAAATAACATATTCAAAATACGGGAAAACATATACGCTAATATAAAATCGAATATTCGATGCGTATAAGTGTACTATAGCATTTTAGAAAGAGCGTAAAAAACTGAGTAGAATACATATACGATGTGTATATAACTATATAGGATAACGAAATGTAAATTATAATAACAATAGTACTATCGAATATAAAATAGATAAATTCATAAGTAAATAAATAACATATTCAAAATACGGGAAAACATATACGCTAATATAAAATCGAATATTCGATGCGTATAAGTGTACTGTAGCATTTTAGAAAGAGTGTAAAAAACTGAGTAGAATACATATACGATGTGTATATAACTATATAGGATAACGAAATGTAAATTATAATAATAATAGTACTATCGAATATAAAATAG
>CAXHSG010000172.1:5000-25000 GCA_964019155.1 Osedax fenrisi
TGGAATGGAAATAAACTGTACGAGAACACAAATAATGGCAAATTCTGAAGGTAGTTTCACATCAGAAATAAAAATAAATAACGAGCCACTAAAAGTAGTTGACAGTTTTAAATACTTAGGAGCAATGGTAAAGGTTCAAAGGTTCAAAGGCTGAAATATTAGCTAGAACCGGACAGACGATTGCAGCTCTAACTAGACTAAATGTTATATGGTATGATAAATCACTAAAACTGAAACTGAAAATCCGACTCATGCAGTCACTAGTCAACTCAATATTCTTATATGCGTATGAGACATGGACAATAATGATGAAACTGCAAAGAAAAATAAAAAAATTAGAAATTCTGTGCTTAAGATGATTATTGAACATATCATACAGAGATAGAATTACTAACATTGAAGTACGAAATAGAGTTACCAAAGAAATCGGTCCACATTTGGAACTACTAGCAATGGTCATCACGAAGAAACTGAGATGGTTTGGTCATGTGATAAGATCAAATTCCATGTCCAAAACAATTCTTCAGGGTTCTATTGAAGGTATAAGAAGACGAGGTAGGCCAAAAATGCAATGGCAAGACAATATCGTGAAATGGACTGGTCTTGATATAAATAAAGCGATGAGAGCTGCAGAAAATAGAGATGGATGGAAACAAATTGTGACGAAATCTACTGCGCCCCTACGGCATCCAAATGCTATGGGATAGGTAAAGGTAAAGGTAAAAATATGGTAATAGGTATGCGTTATTCACATAACACTAGAAGTGGCTCGGTTAGATCTGGGACAAGTATCCGGGTTCCCTATAGTGTATATATATATTAACATTTACCTATACCACGTACTACCATATAGCAGGGGTCTCATTAAGGAATAATATTGACTGCACATAAATATATAATTATTAATAATTATTTATCAATTAATATTGTATAGTTGTAATATATTATACATAACTATAGTTTTATATAATTATGGTAGGTGATATATATGCATGTAATCTGAAATATTGATAATTACAGCAAACACGTATGACTACAAAATATATTTTAAAGATGAAGCGTTTATGTTTATTATTTATTGTGCTATATTTAGAATTTTATTGTATTAAAAGGCATTTCATTTTCTTCTTCTCCTTTATATTTTCCTGCACCAGAAAAAAATCCCTTGAAATACTCTTGTATTTTACCATGTTCTCTTTCGTGTTGTCTATGAGTTCGTTTATTTATCCTAATATTATTAGGTTAATCTGAAATTTCATTAAATGGTGGCTAACATATTATTAATGACTTTTTAATTTAAATAACTAACCAAGCTAATACCGCAGGTCTTGGATTCCATTTTCATGATCCGGTATATTATAATGAATAAATAAAAAAATTGTCATTCTATTTCTATGTACAGACTTAAGCACATTATTTGCAGATATAATTCTTTCCACATCGGCTCTGTGTTGTTTAGCGCACATAATTCTACTATATGTATACCTATAGGCATTATTACAACACAATGTAGAAATTTCTTGCTAGAAAATAATAAATGTATATTATGTATATGTTATGTCTATTTCATAGGCATACATACATTGGTAGTTTATAACAAGTTCACGAAGATTGTATTTTCTGAATATATTAATTTCTGAATGCAATAATAAATCGTTATATTGTAAGGATACATCTCTAAGTTTAAATCAGCACTTAGCAAAGTATGTACTTGCTTTGTGTTTACTTCTTCTTTTCATTTAATAACATGTTCAAGTTTTGAAAATATATATCTGTTATAAATCGGTCTTTAAGATTATTTACTAAATTTTTTATAAGATCTACTTTTATTGTAGATATCCCAGCAAACAATGTATCGACGCTTTTGGACGCTTTTGAGAATTTATGGGCCATTTTTCGACACTTTTGGACGCTTTGATTCCGAATCGATATATTCGACGCTTTTTCGACGCTTTCGGGCGCTTCAGTTCCTAATCATATAGATTCGACGCTTTTTAGCGCTTCAGTTCCGAATCATATTGAATTCGTCGCAAATTCGACGCTTTTGGGCGCAAATTGTCATCAAAGCGACGAATTAATTCAGGAACTTTTAGGCGCAGTCCGTCCAAAAGCGGCGAATATATTGTTTGCTGAGATATCTCTCATTTCAGATACATATAAATTATGTTTTACTTCACGATTATTTGTCATCTTCAACTCAATACCTTTCTATTAATGCGTACCATTGTTTTTTTCAATTTATTAGATTAACTTAGTAATCCTTTCGCCAATTATATCTGTTGTTAATAATGTATTCAGCATAATCTATTAAAGTTACACAATATTATGAAATATTATGAAACATTATTTATTTTACTCTGAATAGCAGGGCTATAGGCATTGTATTCTGCAATATTACATATATAACAAACCTCAATATTATTAAGTTGTTGATGTATATTACATATCGTCGAATCGGATTGCATATTTTTTTGATATCGAGATTATACAATTAATACATCGGCCATAACGCATAATAGATTATTTTCATTGCAAAGATACGTTGAAAATCTATGCATAGAGCCCATGGGCTTCATTTCATATCGTTGAATTAAAATAAATGATTAATGTATTCCATGATTTTAATATACTTTCAACTAGTTTATGAGTGAATTCATTCCATCGTATTTCAAATATGTTTGGAAATGAGCAAACAATAAGGTTATTTTTTAACTCTCCGCTTCTGACTCCAGATTTAGCGAAATATGATGAAATACCACATAATGTCATCAGCATATTTTTAATTTCTGGTATTTCATTGCTTGCTGCTTTCCATGCCAGACTTGAATTGTGTGCACAACACCATATTGTAATTAGAGGAGTTACGGGCTTGCTGAACTTCTCTAATCTATAAGCTTGAAATATCTGTCCTGTCTTTACAGATGTATCATCTGTCACTAACGACGAATCATCTTTCATTATTAAATTTGTTACGTTACTTCCAAGAAGATATTCCATTGATTTAATGATTATGTTAAATATCCCAAGAGATCCACGTTCTAAAGGTTCGCCTACACCTACATATATAAGCGATTTGTTTCCAACTTTATCTGTTAATTTCTCAAGTGTGTGTATATTATAAACATTTTTCCTGTCTATACTACCATCTGACCTAAGAGATATTGAATTAGAATTTTTGATTTTTGTTTGTAATGTTTCCATATATGTATCTATTATAATGGATAATAATTATTTACCTATAGGGCGTCATATATTGTAAATCTGTATTCGTAATAATATTATCATCAGAATTATATTTAAATTTTGTCTAGCAGGGAAAGAATATTCAGGTAAAACCAACTTCTTTTAATCATAATATACAAGGTCAATAACGATCCTATCTTATAAGATAAATCACTATTTTCCTTTGATATATAGTTTGATAGTTGTGTCTTATCTGATTGTTTTATTCCTTCAATCTTTTTTTAATAAGAAATAATACATTTGTTATGATATTCAGAACTTAGATGCTTCATAATGGTCTCTTTTCTATATGTTACACCACAATCTGTTGCTATTTGTGATCTTATTGTGCTTAGTAATATAACAATATCTGGAAACTCCCCGCATGTTATGCATCTTACATAATGTCTCCAAAAATTAATTAGAATAATAAATATATTATTGATCAAAATTGAAAAATTGACTGCACAAAATTGAAAAATTGACTGCACAAATAAATTATTGACTTCCCATTATTGCGTTGACTGCACATTAGCGCGACCCCTGCCATATAGGGGAAAGTAACAGAATACGGACAATGCCCGAATACGGACACTCTCGGTATCTCAGTAACCATAAATCCTACAAAAAAATTTTTGATGAATAAAATATTCATAATTATATAAATAGTCTAAAAAAGTATTTTTTATTTTTCAATTTTTTAAAATATTGCTGATATATCCAATAAACTGATTTTTTTATTACGTTTTTAAATTTATGAAAAAAAATGTCTACTTAAAACCTTCTCAAGAATATACAAATGTATCGATATAAAATATAACACTGTATTATTACAAAATAAAGCATTCTAAAATTATATATATAATTTTTATATTTGTTATCTAATATTCATTAAGCATATATCTAGAGGTCATATACGTTCCTAATACGGAAACTCTCAACACCCCTTCTTGATTACAACCTGTCAACATTAATAAACTTATCTTACAATATTATCCCATCAATCGAACAATAAGATAAGTCATCATAATCCAACTATCACATATATTGTTTATGAACTTATACTCTTTGTTCTCTACTTATTATTTATAATTTTCATTCATAACTTCTCCACTTATTTACATTTATATCATTTATATATAATAAATTTACAAAATCACTGAACCGTTACACTTTTTTATTATATTTTGTTTACATTTCTGTATTCATTACATTTAGCTATTTATAACTTTTTACTTTTAATTTCAATATATTTAATTACATTAAACATCAATATGTCCAATACATGCAGCCAATGTAATTCCATAATTACATGTACAAACTTTGTCATCTGTTCATGTAAATTAGCTATACATTTTAAATTTCTCAATGCTCACAACAGCTTGCCTTATAATTGGATAACAAGTAGTGCGGTACTTAAGCATGTTGTGAGCGTATTGAAATCTCCTTCATTTATATTCTCATGTCATACTTGCCTCCAAAAACATTCCCTCATCCCATCACCTACAATCCCCCCACTATCTACTACAATGACTGACTTACTAAATACTATTCCCTTCCTTATTAAAGATATATCAACCCGTCTTGACCAACAGGACCTATCCCTACTCAATATATCATCACAATTAAAAAACAATAAACCAAACTACAAGTACTCACCCAACATTCCTGTCACTCCCTCGATACTCCTTCTTCCCCCTTCCCCACCTCTCCCTCCTTCTTCAATCTCCCTTCCTCCCCCTCCCCCACCACCTACACATATCCCTAGCCTCTTAGAATTACCCATTAATACGCATTTTCGACCAGTCTCCAATCCATCTTTCACTACCAGCCATTACTCATCTAACCACCAGTCTCCCTCTTCTGTAGTTATTGAGCATATTCGACCATCCGAAAAATCTCGCGAATTTCTTCTAGAATTACTCACCTACACTAATACACCTACATACGCTCTCTTGTCATATAATTTTGTTGGTTCAACTGTTATTATGTTCTTTAATACACCGAGTCAGTGTTCCTACTTCTACTCCAAAATTCCATTCATCCGCAGTAACTCAATATACAATCACCTATACATTCGTGCTAAACGATCTAACACTGAGCGAACACGTGGTAGAGTTCTTTTCCATGCAACAAAATCTAACCTAGCCCCATCTAATGTCAAATGTACCTTCAATAACTTTACTAACTCATTTGAACTTCGCTATTTTACCAACTCTAATATAGACTGGAATAATAACCCAGTTTATATATCAAATGATACATACAATACATGGTCTACATCCTACAATACATATAAATTACATATTAAATCACTGAATTCATCAATCAGTGATTATCAATCATCACATCAATCTGCACAATGACCTTCAACCACTCGACCTAATTATCTCAGAACAATCTCAATTCGTAGCACCTCAATAGATAACGCACTATCAATTCCATCATTTATTCACAACACATCACAATCTCAGATTAATGCAGCCATCCTTAATGTTTCCTCCATACGCAATAAAGTTGATCACACACTTGACTTATTTAATGACCTTCACCTTGATCTTATTTGTCTCACAGAAACGTGGCTTAAGGATAATGATATTGCAATATCTGCATCCCTTAATATTAATAATCTAAGTTTTGCACAACTTAATAGACTCGGCCCTCATCTTGGTGGTGGTGTTGGCATCCTATATAAGACAAATATTAATCTAATAAACAGTACTGATCTTGCACTAGAAAACTCAGAATCATTTTCTTGTACATTTCACCCGGCTAATTCACGTCAATTCACCATCATAGTTATCTATCGTCCACCTCATAAGTCAATTCCTAAGTTTCTCCTTGAATTAGAACACCTCCTGACTACATCCACTGACCATACTATCATTCTCGGAGACCTAAATATCCCAATTAATCTTGACACTAATTATACCAGGCAATTCAATATATTAATAGACTCATTTAACTTTGTCCAACATATAACATCCCCAACTCACATAGCAGGCAATACACTTGACCTTATAATTTCCCATGCACATTCTAACCTCACCAATTCCCATTCAATAAAGAATCTATTTTCTGATCATCATTTAGTATTCTTCCATATTAGCTCACCAAGACCAACTCGACCCATTATAAATATTAAATATAGAAAATATAACAATATTGACACCAATACTTTCATCACTGAATTCTCTAAAAAAATTAATAACACACAATTTTCAAACTCAGTATCCAAATTAGAAACATCACTATCAAGAACCCTTGACGAACTTGCCCCCATCAAATATAAATATATAACACAACGTCCAAATTGCAAATGGTTTAATTCTGAACTTTCATCATCAAAACGCAAATTACGACTATATGAAAATTATTGGAGAAAATCTAAATCTCCCAATAATTACAATATATTTATCAAACAACGTAGCCTATATAGAACCCTACTCAAGAAGTCTAAGAAATCATACTACAATAATCTATTAAAAGAAGCATCAACTAATTCTAAGAAACTTTTCTCCATTTCTAACCAGCTACTTGGTAGAATATCACTACGTGTTCTACCAAATGAACCCATAACCACGCTAATAGAAACATTTGACCAATATTTCAATACTAAAGTCATGAATATAATTAAATCACTCCCTACACCACTCAATGAACCATATAATCTACCTCTATATTCCCTTTCCTCCTTCACATTACCATCAACTACTACCATTGAAAAACTCCTCAGTGCAGTAAATACATCTTCCGAACTAGATCCAATTCCTCATTCGATATTAAATAAGTACCACATTTATCTAGCATCTTATTACCAAGAAATAATAGAAAACTCACTTACCTCAGGTATTTTTCCAATCTATATGAAACAGCATATGTTAAACCCATCATAAAAAAAACCAAACCTTGACAAAGCAATCCTCTCCAACTACTGACCAATCTCCAACTTATCAACACTCTCCAAAACCCTAGAACGAGTTGTTGCTCGTCAATTAAATTCTTATCTCCATGAAAATCATATATTAAACCCATATCAGAGTGCCTATACCAAGCACAAAAGTACTGAAACTGCAATAATACATATCCTTAATCACATTCACTTATCTGCTGCATCACCACATGGTTCAGTGGTCATTCTCCTTGATTTATCAGCTGCCTTCGACACCCTTGACCATAACATCCTTATAAATCGACTAACTTCTATCGGAATCTCTGGTACCGTACTCGATTGGTTCATCTCATACTTAACTGATCATTTTTACCAAATTAGTATAAACTCACTAATCTCTAAACCTCGTAAAGTTACTCATGGAGTACCTCAAGGATCTGTTCTTGGTCCACTCCTATTTAATATCTACCTATTTCCCTTATTTAAAATTATTGACAAATACCCCACTATAGACTATCACTCGTATGCTGATGACATACAGTTACACTGTAGATTGATAGACCCTAACAATGACATAAATTTACTTAACAACTGCATTACTGATATACATAACTGGCTCACCAACAACTCATTATCACTAAACTGTCTTAAAACTGAATCAATGCATATTAAAACATCTACCACTATATTCATTCCACCACAAATTACCATTAACAATCTGAGTATTTCTTATGCTAATAAAATAAAAAATCTTGGTATATTAATCGACCCAACACTACAATTCAACATCCAGACTAAATCACTATCACAGTCAATTAACTACATACTACACAACTTACGAACAATAAGACCCTTCATTAATTGTAATACTGCAAAACTCCTCGCTACATCCCTCATTCTTCCCCGCCTTGACTACTGTAATTCCTGTCTCTATGACTTCTCACAATCTATAATAAATAAACTCCAACGCCTTCAGAACTCAGCCATCAGATTTATATTCAACATAACTAAATATTTCAGACAACATATATCCCCTTTGAGAACCAAATTACATTGGCTGCCAATAAAATCCCGTATAATTTACAAAATTGCACTCACCATACATTTAGCTACACATCATAACACACCAGACTATCTTGCCAACTTACTAACTCCCAACACAACTATTTACGAACAAAGACACATAAACAAATTCAAATTAAAAACTCCAGTTCTATTACATTTAACATCTTCCCAACATAAATCTTTCTCCATCCATGCTCCAAAAATCTGGAATGATCTACCTCACCATATCCGATCAATTGACTCAACTGTAACATTCAAATCAAAGCTAAAAACATACCTTTTTGCCCAATAATATTGAAAGCACGTCAGAAAACTTCAATAAAGAAGTTGATGGAAGTGCCTAAACCAATTAGGTAACAGGTAACAGGTAGATGTCTTAATACGGACACTCTATAACCAATCAGCGCGCAGCGTATGAACTATTCTGATTTTCATAAAAATCGCGTGCGTTATAATATTAATACCACCAATAAAGCTAAATCAAAACAGTTTATCATTTATATACTTAACTGGTATTATTAATTAAAAAAATAATAAAAATAAATAAATTATTAACTAATTAAATTAGAATAAATTGTTCATAAAATTAATTATAAATAATGTAATATAATTTTTCTGATTTATTCATTAATAATATATAGTGTATCTAGTGGTACATAGGGTGTCCTTATTCGGACATGGGTACCGAATACGGACACCCCCGTTAAGGTGGATTTATCTCAATAACAGCAATAGAAGTAGTGTGTATTATATGTAGATTTTAATTCTAAGAAACTTGGTATACTTTATTTTTTATTTTGATGACGCATTACTTGGCGCTTTCGATTTTAAAAATACGAATTTATAAATTTTATTTATGAATTTAAAAAATACCAATTTATCCATTGTTTTTACGCGAATGACATTATAGCATTTATTTAGGTCAAATATTTAAAATTTACCTAGTTATTTTATTTTATCTATATAATGAAATTACGTACTAATTCCATCTTTAAAAAAACATACGGTGTATCTAACATGCCTATTGGTAAATTACCAACATATATCGATGTCGGGAGACAATATTTGTTCATAGATAAATATTTAAATATATCTAAAAATGAAACCTTAAATAAACTTATTGGTATTTGGTTTAGATCATCTATTCCGTTTATAATTATGTTATGTTATATGTATAAAAACATATGTTAACACTGTTATTTATAAATTTATCATTATTTTATATATTATTACATTCAATGTTAATAATACATATTTTGTTAGTTAAATGTATATACTGTTATTTGTAAATTTATCATTATTTTATATATTATTATATTCAATGTTCATAATACATATTTTGTTAGTTAAATGTATATACTGTTATTTGTAAATTTATCATTATTCTATATATTATTACATGCAATGTTTATAATCATTATTTTGTTAGTTAAATATACATACTGTTATTTGTAAATGTATCATTGTGTTATATATTATTATATTCAATGTTTATACTCATTATTTTGTTAGTTAAATGTATATATTGTTATTTGTAAATTTATCATTATTTTATATATTATTATATTCAATGTTCATAATACATATTTTGTTAGTTAAATGTATATACTGTTATTTGTAAATTTATCATTATTTTATATATTATTATATTCAATGTTCATAATACATATTTTGTTAGTTAAATGTATATACTGTTATTTGTAAATTTATCATTATTCTATATATTATTACATGCAATGTTAATAATACATATTTTGTTAGTTAAATGTATATACTGTTATTTGTAAATTTATCATTATTTTATATATTATTATATTCAATGTTCATAATACATATTTTGTTAGTTAAATGTATATACTGTTATTTGTAAATTTATCATTATTTTATATATTATTACATGCAATGTTAATAATACATATTTTGTTAGTTAAATGTATATACTGTTATTTGTAAATTTATTATTATGTTATATATTATTACATTCAATGTTCATAATACATATTTTGTTATTTAAATGTATATACTGTTATTTGTAAATGTATCATTGTTATATATTATTTCATTCAATGTTTATAATCATTATTTTGTTAGTTAAATGTATATATTGTTATTTGTAAATTTATTATTATGTTATATATTATTACATTCAATGTTCATAATACATATTTTGTTATTTAAATGTATATACTGTTATTTGTAAATGTATCATTGTTATATATTATTTCATTCAATGTTTATAATCATTATTTTGTTAGTTAAATGTATATATTGTTATTTGTAAATTTATTATTATGTTATATATTATTACATTCAATGTTCATAATACATATTTTGTTATTTAAATGTATATACTGTTATTTGTAAATTTATCATTGTTATATATTATTTCTTAGTTAAATGTATATACTGTTATTTGTAAATTTAACATTATTCTATATATTATTACATTCAATGTTCATAATACATATTTTCTTTATTACATGTATATACATGTATATACTGTTTAGGTAAATTTATCATTATTATATATATTATTACATTCAATGTTCATAATACATATTTTGTTAGTTACATGTATATACTGTTATTTGTAAATTTATAATATATTAGTAATGTAAATTTAATGTATAATTTTTAAATTATAAAAAATTAAATTATTAACAAAAAATTATGTATGCGTGAAAATAACTTTTTTTTTCAAAATGTACCTTACAAAATCTTGTTTTAACACAACTTTTAAAATGCACTTTTATGTGATAACTTACAAAATAAGAGAACATATATATTCGCATAAAATAAAAAAAAAAATTTGTAAAAAATATAATACAGAATTGTCCAGGCGTCCTAGAAATATTGATTTTTAAAATGTTTTGTAATGATGTAGAGTCACTTTTTATAGAGTATATTTATTTATTTATTATATATAATATTACAATATAGTTATTAGATACTCCTAGGATATTAAAATAAATAATTTTTTTAAATAATTTTATTTTATGCCTGGAAAATGAAATTTTGATATTTTAATGAATTTTTTTTTGGGATTTCTAGGAAAAATCAAAAAACAAATATTTTTTTATTTTTTACTAAATTAATATTATCCATTATATACATATTAGTTGTGTATAAAATATCAGTGATGTTCCTTATGTATAAGTATGATAAATAAATGATTTAAAATTGTCTCTATGTACTCAATGTAAAATTTCCTATCTGCTCCATGTTAAACTTCTAGGTGAAAGCGCAAGATTTCTACTATTCAGAATTCAAAAAAAAATTCAGATTCTGTTTCATATAACCATTATCTTATTAGCCGATGCTACTTCTTTTCACCATTTATAATTCACCAATTTTCCAATCCAGTTTAACCCCCGTTATCTCTGGAATTAAAAGATTAAATAAAATGTTAAAATCACAATAATATCTATAATCATATAATATTAATATATTGTAATTTTTGAATAAAAATAATGTGTCATAAAATGACTAATAAGACAATTTATTGTTAAAGTGTCCGTATTAGGTTACTTTCCCCTACTATCATGTAATAAACTATCATGTATACTTATTAATAATTATATGTAATATTAATATATTAATAATTATATGTATTATATGTAATATGTGTACCTACAAATACAAGTACATGTACATTGTACAGTGTAAATGTACGGTGTACATGATATAATGATAAACACGACGTAATGCGTACTAAGTGATATTTGAGAACATTTCATAATTCTGACTCGTTTTACAGCTGATGAATACTAAAAATAGAAAATCACTGAACTCGCAGAAGCAAAAACGGAACTAGAAACTAGGCCCTAGTATTCGGAATCGTGAAATCTCGTGTAATAGCGATGTATAGAGTCACGTCAATCAACCATGAAACGCCCACAATGAAGAATATACTGTTGTAATATATTGTACACAAACAATACAATTATATATGCAGTTAAGTGTATCATTAGTAATGATTCATTACATTATTTAAATCATAGCGAAATAAATGTATATATATATATATATATATATATATATATATATATATATATCTCTCGAAGGGACATTAGAGCCATATATGGTTATAAGTGAAAACTTTATCTAAGTTCCTGGATGGGATGAAATGACTCTACCAAATAAAAATAACAATAACAATAACAATATACATATATATTAGAATCAGATAAAGTGTAAACACTCAGGAAAACACAAAAGTAAAGCTTGACTAGGTATTTTCCCACTCAATTTGATAATAGCATTACAAGAAAAAAATATATATAAGATATAATATTTAACATAGGTTGTAGAATAGTATTAATTCTACTCTTTATTATAGAGTATTTAAATTAATAAAATTTAAATTTGTTTTCAAATGTGTGTAGGTATCAAATAAATGTGTGTATTGGTCGTGTAAATCACAGACTAATTGTCCGTGGTTTACACAGACTAAATATTCGTGTATTGCACTGACAAATGTCCGTGTAATACACGGACATTTTGTCACTATAATATTCATTTACAAATACATTATTGTTTTTAATATATAAAATATACTATTTTACCTTTCTTTATTTTGTTATATTAATCTAATAGTAGGAAATTACCTACTAGTGTAAATTATTATGAATTATTATTTTAATGTATATTTAAGTTAATATTATGTATTTAATAAATAAAGTTACTATTTTAAAATCATAAATTATTTAAGTATCAAGGTTTTTTTAAAATCATCATAATTTCATTTAATTGTAAACTTAAATGTTTAAGTTGTATAATCTATTATAATCATAATTATATTGATAATTAAGATAATAATTTTAAAATAATATTATAATGATTACTCATTATTGAATATTGAAACATTGTATTTAATATTCCAAATATTATTATTATTAAAATTATGTTTTAAATATAACCGATATGTAATTCTATAATACATATAGAATTATAAGCGATTCAATAATATAAAATGTTCTTCAGAATAGTAAGTATAAAGAACGTGTATACAAAATCGTATCTTATTGTGAACAAATGTCCGTGTATTACACTGACAAAATATCAGTGTATTACACTGATAAAATGTTCGTGTATTATAGTGACAAAATATCCGTGTAATACACTGGTTCTATCGTAGCCATATGGATGTGTCATATAGCCATACACGGAGATTTTGTCAATGTAATACACGAATTTTCTTACACAAAAATTTACTGGGTATATTAAAATAAAAAAACACATTTTTTATTACCCTATTTTGCAATATAATAATGTTTTAATTTTGTTTTTTGTAATAATTGTTGAATAATAGACAACAAAAGTACTACCACAAATAGATGAACAATAATTTAGATAACTTTCAAAAATACTATGATATATTTGTATACGATTTTTAAAGGTAGTTTATTTTTTATTTTATTTATAATAACAATGGATCTAGTTAGTTTTGCTCTGATATATTTTATATGATAATTCCAGTTAAATTTATCATAAATTAATATACCAAGGAACTATAAATGATTCACCTGCTCTATCATTTCATTATACACTTTTAATTCTAGTTTCTTTTTCGATTTAGAATTTCGAATATTATAGATCATAACTTTGGTTTTTTTACATTTAATGTTAATTTATTACTAAATAGCCAGTGAGATAATTATAAAGGTCATCTTGTATATTAGTTTTCAGAATATCAAAATATTTACTACTGAATATAAAATTTGTATCATCTGCTAAAATTATGGGTTTAGAATGTGTCAGTATATTAGGCATATTATTAATATATATTAGAAAAAGTAATGGCCCTAAAACTGAACCTTACGGAACATCAAATGATATGTGTTCCATATTTGAAATAGCCCCATTTAGTTTTACATATTGTAATCTTTTGATAAATAACTAGTTAATAGAACTTTAGGTAAACCTCTAATACCAATATTATCTAATTTATTTATCAATATATTATGATCTAAAGTGATAAAGGCCTTTTTTTAAATCAATTGTTAAAACTGCACAATTATTAGTATTTTCTAATTCATCACATACTGTTTCTGATAAGTGATGTAATGCATCTTCTGTTGAATAATTTTCTCTGAACCAAAATTGATTTTCATTCAAAATTTTATATTTATTAATGAAACAAAGATGACTTTTTAAAATAATTTTCATAATTTTTTGAGAATTGAGGGATAAGAGATATTGGCCAGAAATTATCTAATATATTTATATTACCCTTTTTATGTAACAAATATTGAGTATATAAATTAGTATTGTCTAATTTTGTTTTGTTACGTAATCATTTAGATTTTAATTTAATATCACTTAATTTATATGTTTATTATCACTTGATTTCTTATTATTTAATTTTTGTATATCAACGATATTATTATAAGATATATATATATATATATATATATATATATATATATATATTATTATTATTATTATCAGATTTAGGTACAAGTACCTGGGTAATGGTAGAAGCATTGCTGCTTGTCGAGACAATTACCCTTAATTTAACTTGTTGACAGATATCAAATAATTTAATTCCATTATATAAATATAATGGAATGTGAATATTGTGGAATATAAAATATATATAATAATAATAAGGTTGACTTCCTGTTTACACTAAGATAATTATAATATAATAAAATTGTGATATCTGTCAACTCGTTATTGATTAATTCATCATTTAATAATTAAATAAACTATAAAATAAAAGATGAAAATAAATAAAATTAGTGTAGGTATAAAAAAATAAAAATACAAAACATCATTAAAATAATTTAAATTTCGATACTAAATAATAATACGAATATAATAAATAAAAAGATGAGGAAACTATACTGAACAACAACATCAAACTAAGATTTATAAAAAAAAATATAAATAAAAATTATATAGAAGTCAAAAGTGATAAAAGTAATTTTCAATAAATGTCATTAGAATATAAATAAAATAACTATTTATTAATTTTTATTTGAGTATAATTTTTATATAGAAGTCTAAAATTATTAACAACAAAATATTTTATTATAAAAGGCAGTAAGAAGATTAACATTATTATTATTATTATTTTTTTTTTTTTTTTTTTTTTTTTTAAAGTTGTTATTTTTATATAAAGGTCAAGTTAAAAACAAATTATTTTATTAAAGTCATTAAAAAATATTTTGTAAGGATTTTTTAAATTTTTATATAAAGGTCAAGTTTAAAATTATAACTGAGAACAAAAGAGCAAAACAATGAGGATAATTTTTATATAAAAGTTTAAAAGGATTAAAAAAAATATATATTTTATTATAAAAGTCAATAAGAATAAAATGATTATTTTTTTAAAGTTTGTTATTTTTATATATAGGTCTAAAGGGTAAACATAGTTATTTTACTAGAAGAGTAATAAAAACAATTTTTATATAAATGTCAGGTTGAAAATTATAACATAAAAGAAAAGATAAAATATTTTTTTTTTATAAATGTAAATGTTTGAATTATTGGATTAATTGTAATTATCGATGAATTTGTCATGCATATATATATCAACTATATCTTTAAATAAATCAATTAATTAATCCTTGGAAGAATAATCAATTTAATCTATTTCAATATTCGAATTAATAAATTATAAAACAATCGAATTATTGATATTAGAATAATTTATGTTATTATTACTAATAATTTTATCAATTTTATTTGATTGAATTATATTTGAATTATCAATATTATTAAGGAGACAATCGCCGTTCGGTCTATAACGGCGCTCAAATATAATGGTATATAACGATATATTACAGCGCTATAAATAGATTTCAACATGTAGGAGATAGGGAATTGGTACGTGTTTTAAAAACCATTTATACAATATAGTTATACATTTAATTTTTTTTATTGTTTAGAGTTTATTCTATTCTATATGAAATCAGTAGAACTTTTTTTTATTTCAATTACCAATCATAACATATTTTATGTTTTATAAAACTTATTATTTTTTAATTTATTTTGTTATAATTATATATATTATATATTTTCTTTATGACTATAATAAAAAAGTACCTCTGGTTCATTTAAAAACAATTAAATATCTTTATAATGGTGAAGATTTGAATAAAAATTAAATAAAGGGGAAAAAAGCCTTGGGATTTTTAAAGTTTGTATGCATGATAAAGTAAAGTTATGAGAAAATCGAGTTCAAAGTAAATAGTTATTTTTATGGTAAATTTATGGTGATTTTCATTTATATTGTTGGATATACTATGAAATAACTGATAATATAGCAATAAAAACACATGTATATATATGAATACATATTTATTCTCATTATAAATATGTATACACTAATTATATATATATATATATATATATATACACTGTGTATAATACACATAGATATGTTGTATATACAAAAATATATTATTTGTTATAACAATAGAAAAATAATTATATAATGAAAAAATATATATATAGGTATATAAGTTATTTGTATAGTCATATACAAATTAATAATTAAATATCATTATACAAAATATACATATATATATAATAGAAATAAATATATATATATATATATATATAAATATAGAAATTATATTCAACTAATTAGTTATTAGGGACGCTGGAACGATTTTGTATGTAGGGGGAACAACCAATCAAAATACATTTTGTGGTAAAAGTGTGGGGGGGGGGGCCACTAAAACCAATACATAGGTGGTCCCCCTATATTTTAAAGTGGGACATAACTCCCCTCCCCGTCCACCTATTGCAGCGCCCCTAGTTAATAGGTATCAGTAATATATTGAAAAATACATGAATATACAATAACAAATAAATATATAATAAATATGGTATATACATACACAAATTATATATAAATACAAAGCTATACATGTTATTATGAAATGTGTGTATATATAAATGTAATCATGTATATAACATGCAATACAGTATATAAATAAATATATAAAATATATAATTATATAGGAAATGAGACACATGAAATATAGTATATAATTATTTATGAATATACATAAATGTGTAAATAATGATAGAAATAGATATATGATATGTAAAAAAAAGTCACTGTAATAATAATAAATTGTGAACTGAATGACGCTATCAGAAAATACAGGTATAAAAGCTTGAATATTCATTGGCTAATGCATAACATGTATCGTCGCCTATGTATACACATATTCGTAAATTCAAATTATTAATAAACAACATAATATGACAGTTGGTAATGGTTTTCAAATTGTTTCAATTGATTGAGTATTCACAATGTTATCATATAATATATATTCTTATAATTTTAACTATTTTGAATAATATTGTGAAAAATAGGGTCTATAAAACATCATTTTTTAGATACTTATATAATGATATATATATCACACTTTTTAGATGTATAGACGTAAAAGTAATCAATTATACATATTTTCTCATACACAAAATAGAATACATTTTTTTAATGATAAAACGAACGGCGCTTGTCACCTTAAATACACCCCTAAATAATCTTATCGTTGAGTTTTATATTGTCTCCTTGTAGATCTTGTATAATTTTAGTTTGATAAATGATTATATCGTTTAATTTAGATATACTCATTTCTAAGGAATTTAGTTTTTCTATAATATTTGTATTCGAAATCGCCATAGAAAAACAATAGAAAATAAACACGACCGTTCAGCACGAAATAAAATACACAAATATATATATATATATATATATATATATATACATATATATTTGTGTATGTGTATATTATTTGTATATTTACATATATAATAATAATATTATGTAATACATAATATATTACTTAGTTACTTAGTTGCTTAGTCACATGACGTCGCCATCGCAGGGGAACACATGACAGTGATGATAACAACTTTCTACATTTCGAACGATCTTTTGCAATATCTAAAAGTTGCCTAAGAGAAAGATTAGATAATTCAAATATTCATCAATTTCTATTCGGTCTTCCTATTTTCAAACATATCCATGAAGAATAGTGCTGGCTAACGAATCTTGACGAGTTATATGTCCAAATGTAGTCATTTTTCTTCTCATGATGATATCCAGAAGTGGTACATATTGGCAGACTTTTTTTATTATTTCGTTGCTTACATATACATTTGTTTTTCTTTGTTTGTAACTTACATTTAAAAGTCGTCTGTGAGCTTTCGATTAAAACCCTCTTATCTGCTTCTTAGATTTTTCCAGTAAAGTCCAGCTTTCACAGCCATATAATAAAGTTGAAAGAACCAAAGAGTTGTAGAGTCTGTACTTGAGTTTAAAATCAATTTATCCACTATTTCAGATCTTCTCCAATTTGACTAGTGCTGTAACTGCTGTTGCTAATCTTATTCGGATTTCTTTCTTTGAATTGCCGGTGTCAGTAAGCATTGCTCCCAGATATTTGAAATTTTGTAAATTTTCAATTTGTTTGCCATACATAGTAATCACAGGTGGTGTTGAAGATTCCCCATTTATAAGTATTTTTCTTTTTTCATGGCTGATTTCAATACCTTATGCTGTCGAGGATTTTTCTAGGGAGTCAGTTAGAATTTGTAGCTCACTTTCTGAACAAGCGATGAGAATCTAAAAGAATCTCAAGTTGTTAATTTGTCTACCTCCTATTGCTATACTCGACAGTTGGTCTTCTTGAGAGTCTTGTATTATTCTTTCTAGAAATATGTTGAATAAAACTGGAGATAGTAAGCAACCTTGTCTAACACCTACTGTCGTATTGAAATCTGTTCATATCTGGTTGTTCAATGGTACAGTACTTTTTGCTGAGTTATAGAGTGACTTTATGATTTAATATTTATATATACAATATAAATATCGGATAAAATTGACCGATCTAGAGGACTTGGTAACTTCGATAGTCCACATGCATGTGTAATTTAATCTATCAATAAAAGGTGTCGGCTTGTTTAATCAGTATCATTTTATTTTATTTATTTATTTTAATTATTTTGTATACCAGAGCAATAGATCGTGGAAAGTAAAAAAAAAGATATAACGAAAACAATAAAACGTAACGTAAAGGCCAACATAACTAATAATAACGAACAATACGGAATACATGTAGTAGGAAATTAACTGGATATTATAAATATTTATAAAAATAATGATCAGGGATATGCAGTGGTAAATATATATATATATATATATATATATATATATATATATATATATATATATATATATATATATATTAATATAGATTTAAATGAGTTATAACTATAATTATATATAGTACTACTTAGGTAGATTTAGTAGAGCGTAGATTTAGTAGAGCGTAGATTTTATGGTTGTTTATTCCATAGATAATGGGCAGATATATGACATGCACGAATATTGGTGGAATGGAGAGTAAGTTTAGAGGGTAGATGTAGAAAGTAAGAAGATCGGAGAGAGATATTATGAGTAAGAATTGAAATTAAAGAATATACATATTTAGGTTGATTACCTAGTTCGGTTGTGGTGAAGAGAGTGTTGAGTTAATAAAATAACTTTAAACAGTACTCGACATTTAACTTATAGTCATTATAATCTATTTAAATATTGATAAATTTTTATTTTAGAGAAACGATAAATTTTAAAAATGAACAGTAAAAAGCATATTGTAGAATTTCTAATTTTGTAATTTAATAGTCGGTAAATAGGAAAGTAGAATATCGCTGTCATAACAAATAGGTAATACAACAAATAGTTAAGAGTTACAGATACACTTAAGGAGCTGAGGGAGGTACGACGTAGGGTTAGACATGCATTTTAGGTTACGGTGTATATCATCTGCAGGTCATATGCATGCGTATT
>CAXHSG010000172.1:30000-100000 GCA_964019155.1 Osedax fenrisi
ACATCATAGTACTGAAACTTCCATTATTGCACTTACTGATAGCCTTCACCATTCACTTGACAACCACAAATCTTTGCAATTATTATTTATTGATATGACTGCTGCATTTGATACCATTGACTTTACTATATTACTATCTAGACTTTCCAATATTGGTATTACTGGAACTGCTTTCAATTGGTTTAAATCTTTCATTACTACTAGAACATACTCTGTTAAAATTAATTCTTCATTTTCTCAACCCTATCCACTAAATTTCGGTGTCCCACAAGGTTCTGTCCTTTCTCCAATTCTATTTTCTATATATCTACGACCTTTATCAAAATTACTCCAATCATATACTTTACTAAAATATAATATATATGCAGATGATATTGTATTACACACATTTGCAACTAACTCTACACAAAATAATTATTTTCAAGACTGTATTCATTCTACTACTAACTGGCTTACTAATAATAACTTACTAATAAATTCAAATAAAACTAAACTAATTAATATTTCTAGAACTCGCACTGCATTTCCAAATATCTATATCGGTACAGATAATATTACTCCTATTACTAGTACAAAGTATCTTGGAATAACTATTTCACAAGATCTATCGACTGAAATACATGTAAAAGATATACTTAAGTCTGCATCATATAATGTTTACAATTTAAAAAAAATTCGCCCTTTCATTTCACTAAATACAGCTAAAATATTATCTACTTCACTAATTATTTCTAAACTAAATTACTGCAACTCTTTTCTTTATAAAATGAATACTACATTACTAAAAAAATGTGATTCCATTATAAATAGGTGCATTCGAATTATATTTAAAATTCCTTATACTGATTATTCTACAAGTATTTCTGAACTTCGTTCTAAAATCAATTGGCATAATACTAAGCAATCTATTATATATAAAATACTCACTATAACGCATAAAGCTATAGTATTTAAGAAACCTATGTATATATATAATATGCTACAGTTATCTATTAATAACTCGCAATTGAGATCTAATTCTACAATTAACCTTGAACTACCTAAAATTAATTCTTCAATATATGGCGAGCTATCTTATCGGTGGTATGCCCCTTACCTTTGGAACAAACTTCCATCCAACATCAAGAATATGATTAACCATTATACGTTCAAGAAACATTTACATCGTTATATATTAAATAACTATTGATTGTAATAATTGTATAATAATATTCTAAAGTTTATAACATATACGAAAGTATTGTATGTATCTGTATATTTGTGTATATTTATTTATATACGTTTATATATTTATATACACATATATGTATGTATATATTTAGCATGTTATGTTTTTAAATGCTAAAAACAATTAGTAATATTTGTTCTGTTTAATTTATTCGTTCACACTCTAAGAATGTTTATAAAACATTAATGCAGTGTATAATAAACTATTTACATTTACATTTACATTTACTACTACTACTACTACTACTACTACTACTACTACTACTACTACTACTACTACTACTACTACTACTACTACTACTACTACTACTACTACTACTACTACTACTACTACTACTACTACTACTACTACTACTACTACTACTACTACTACTACTACTACTACTACTACTACTACTACTACTACTACTACTACTACTACTACTACTACTACTACTACTACTACTACTACTACTACTACTACTACTACTACTACTACTACTACTACTACTACTACTACTACTACTACTACTACTACTACTACTACTACTACTACTACTACTACTACTACTACTACTACTACTACTACTACTACTACTACTACTACTACTACTACTACTACTACTACTACTACTACTACTACTACTACTACTACTACTACTACTACTACTACTACTACTACTACTACTACTACTACTACTACTACTACTACTACTACTACTACTACTACTACTACTACTACTACTACTACTACTACTACTACTACTACTACTACTACTACTACTACTACTACTACTACTACTACTACTACTACTACTACTACTACTACTACTACTACTACTACTACTACTACTACTACTACTACTACTACTACTACTACTACTACTACTACTACTACTACTACTACTACTACTACTACTACTACTACTACTACTACTACTACTACTACTACTACTACTACTACTACTACTACTACTACTACTACTACTACTACTACTACTACTACTACTACTACTACTACTACTACTACTACTACTACTACTACTACTACTACTACTACTACTACTACTACTACTACTACTACTACAACTAAACACTTCCTGTTTATCATTATTCTGCTAAACATCAATTTAAATTCAAATTAATTTAGCCTGCCTAATCCGATATTCAGATAAGTCATCCACGAATATAATATAATCATCACACCTATAAACATATAACACACATTATTTACTCATTAATTATTTTTTTCATTCACTACTTTTTGGTTTATTTCAACTTTATATCATTCATATTTAAAAATTTCTCAAAATCACTGGAGCATAACATTTCCATTATATTGTTGTTTACATTTTTATTTGTTCTATTATTTCAATTCATAATCTCTATTCATACCATCATTGCACTATTATTATATTCTTACATTATTCATATACATTATATATACATTCATATACATTATATACATTCACATACATTCATATACATTCATACACATTAATATACATTCATATACACTCATATACATTTTTGTTTTACTGTATATAGTATTACTTTATGTGTGTATCATTCAGTAGATGTATATTAGCATACACTGATTTATAAACATACATCAATTAATATATAATACCTAACCATGGATAACAAATTATGTGTTCACTGTAATAAAGTTAATGAACATGATAAATATGTCACATGTATATGCAATATCATTGTGCATTATGAGTGTCTTCACCCTTATGGTAGTACACCTAATGCATGGGTATCTAGCAACCCTGTAATCAAGCATGTTACATCAATACTTGAGTCACCATCTTTCTTATTTAGATGTAATACATGCATTGGTAACTCTATTCAACCAAGTTGCCCTCTACCTTTAAATACATTTAAAGGTGAAATAAACAATATCGAATCCTCCACAAAGGATATCCTTATCCGTCTTGATAAACAAGATAAGATATTAAATAATATATGTAAACTAGTAAATAATACCAGTACGATATATAAACAGATAATACCACCTACATTCACCCCTACAATACCCTATAACCCCCCAAAACAACACTTTCCACCACCTACTCATCCTTTAAATATATCATACTCTTCAGCTGTACGACAAAGCCCATACATGCCCATAAACAAAGTTAATACTACTATACCTGTAATTAATACTATTCCATCTAATTCTCTTGTTATTGAACATCTGAATGAAGATGAAAGAAATATTAACTTCGTATATAAAATACTTTCATATTTAAATATGTCTAAAAACTCTCTGACCTCATACAAATTTATAAACTCAATATGTGTAATATACTTCAACTCACCTAACTCTCTATACACATTTCATTCCAATGTGAACCATATTAAAAAAGACCCCCGATTCTCCCATCTTTATATACGAGAACAACGCTCAGGCAATGAAATATTCAGAGGTAGAGTTATATATCATGCCATGAAAGAAAGTTTAACACCAACTGGCACTAGGTGCACCTATAATAATTATAATAATACATTTGAACTACGTCAAACTAAGAACTCAAAAATAGATTGGTCCTGTAATCCCATAAATATTACAGAATATGATTTCAAAACATGGAAGACTTCTTATGAAGTATATATACAGACCAAACATAATACAAATAAAATTGACTTAGTCAATGACCAACACACACAATGACATATAACCACCCATGACAACCACATCAGATCAATATCCTCGACCTTCACCATTCCTACCAGTATCATTCACCAATCTCATTCATCCTCACTACACATCATAAACCAACCCTGTCCCTTACCTACCATCTCCAATATAAATATGTCCTCTGCACCATATAAAATTCCACACTTATCCAATATTAAGGCTGCAACACTTAATGTTTGCTCTATCAGAAATAAAGCTGATCTTATAATCGAATTATTTACTGATCTTAACTTAGATATTATGTGTATTACAGAAACATGGCTTAATCTTAATGATACCCCCATAATTGCCACATTAAACACAAATACATTAAGCTTCGTTCACCTTCCAAGACCTAGTTCCCACTTTGGTGGAGGATTAGGTGTATTATATAACAAGTGTATTAAGCTAATAAGCTATAAAGACCTTTCTCTTGAACATTCCGAGGCTTTTTCATGCACATTTCATCCCAATAACTCACTTCCACTTACAATAATAACCATCTACCGACCACCGCATCAATCTATTCCTCATTTTATTGAAGAACTCGATACTCTACTTTACGCATTAACTCCTAAAACAATTCTAACCGGTGATTTTAATATTCCTATCACCTCTACTTCACATAATTCTCGACATCTCTACGATATACTTGAATCACACAATTTGTCCCAAAAAGTCACTACCCCTACACATACAGCAAACAATATTCTTGATCTTGTTATATCAAATAAATCATCTGATATAATTTCCAACACTGTAACTCATAACCTTATAACTGACCACTACATTGTCCTTTTTAATATCCATGTCCCTAAGCCAACCCGCCTATCAAAAACTATTAAAATTAGAAATATTGCTAAAATTGATATTTCAAAATTTATGGAAGACTTTATTAATAATATTTACATTTGTGGTAACAACAAAACTTTATCCCATTTTGACTATATTCTTTCCTCTACTCTTGATGTTCATGCACCTATTAAACAAAAGTCGATTATAGTACGTGATAACTCAAAATGGTTTAATAATAATCTTGTCACCGAAAAACGAAAACTACGAAAAGCCGAAAAATGCTGGCGTAGATCTAAATCTACTACCGACTTTGACATATTTTTACTATGCAGACAGCAATATCGTAGTTTACTCAAAACAACGAAAGAAAATTATTATACTGATCTACTTACTAACGCAGGAAAAGACTATAAGAAAATATTTAAAATATCCAATACACTACTAGGGCGCCTTAATCGACGTATTCTTCCAGATACTTCTATATTAGATAATATTAATAACTTTGATATATTCTTTACCGCTAAAGTAAATGACATTATTACATCTCTTCCCTCCCCTCTATCATATGTACCAACCATCCCTCCATATTCTCTTTCATTACTGAACCTTCCATCTACTTCGCTGGTTGAGAAGCTTCTCCTGTCTGTGAAATCAACATGTTCCCTTGACCCCATTCCTGTCACCCTCTTACATAAGCTGATACCTTATATTGTTATGTACTATAAGGAAATAATCGAAGAATCAATTATATCTGGCTCAGTACCTTCGTGTATGAAGTTAGCTAATGTTATTCCTACTATTAAAAAACCTGACTTGGATAAATCACTGCTCGCGAGCTACCGGCCGATATCACATCTCTCGTATATTTCTAAAGTACTTGAAAGAGTTGTAGCTATTCAACTTAATGACTATATACTCAGTAACAAAATCCTCAATAAATTTCAGAGTGCTTATACTAAAAAGAAAAATACCGAAACAGCTCTTGTCTATATTATTAATTCCCTTCAGCGTGCATCCTTTAATAAACATAGCTCTGTGATCATACTATTAGATCTTTCAGCAGCATTCGATACCTTAGATCATAGCACTTTAATGTTAAGACTTCAGTCTATAGGTATAAATGGAACCGCTCTTGAATGGTTCAAATCATATCTTCAAAATAGATATTTTTCTATTCAGATTGATTCTCTGACATCCACACCTCGGTCAATCCATCATGGTGTACCGCAGGGATCTGTTCTCGGACCAATACTCTTCAATATATACATGATCCCAATATTTGATATTTTTAATAAATATCCAAATATTGGCTACCATTCCTATGCAGATGACCTACAAGTATATATGATTTTAAAAGACCCTACTAAAGATATACCTATACTCAACAACTGCCTTGAGGATATACGAACATGGCTAAACTCAAACTCTCTCTCACTGAATAGCTCAAAAACCATTGCACTCCATATTTCTTTATCAAATAAGTCCACTATTCCAAATATATATATTGGTAATGATTGTATACCTTACTCCAGATCAGCCCGTAATCTAGGAATTATATTAGACACCACATTATCATTTACACATCAGATCTCCAATATAATTAAATCAGTAAATTTTATATTATACACTATAAAAATTATTAGACCTTCAATATCCACTGAAATTGCTAAACTACTTATAACATCTCTTATTCTACCTAAATTAGATTACTGTAATTCGATTATTAATGGTATACCGGATTATTTACTACATAAACTACAACTTTTGCAAAATTCAGCAGTCAGACTCATATACAATATAAATAAATTCTCTAGAACACACATATCACCTTACATGAAAATATTACACTGGCTCCCAATTAAATACAGAATAATATATAAAATATGTATGACTCATCACAGCCAACCTGACTACTTACATACTCTACTTACTCCCTATACATCATCACGCCCAATACGACTTTGCCTCAAGTATACTCTAGTCATACCAGATTTGCGTAATGTATCCATAAAACAAAAGAGAGCCTTCTCAATATCTGCACCTATAGCCTGGAATAGACTTCCTTATAACATTCGTTCTATTCAATCAACCATGTTATTCAAAAATAAGCTTAAGACATATCTTTTCTCTTTGGCTTATCCTAATAACAACTAGTCAACATTTAATGCACGGCCGAAAATTTCTGATGAAGTTGATGGCAGTGCCTAAAACATTAGGTTACAGGTTACAGGTTACTACTACTACTACTACTACTACTACTACTACTACTACTACTACTACTACTACTACTACTACTACTACTACTACTACTACTACTACTACTACTACTACTACTACTACTACTACTACTACTACTACTACTACTACTACTATATGATGATAAGAGAATAATAATTCAAGAATGAATGATATAACGTTATCTAGAAGTCTTATTGGTTATCTTCTATGTATATATGTATATATATATATATATATATATATATATATATATATATATATATATAATTTAGTTTATTGTTAGTGATTTCTGTGCTATAAATAATACTATATATCTGTATATATATATATATATATATATATATATATAAGTGATATATATTATAGTGTAATCTATGATCGGAAAAACTCGAGATAAATTAATTATTTCAAATACGTCCGTCAATATAATCCCAAGTAATTCATGCATCGTAATATTACATTAGCGATTACGTAATCTTGATTGAGATCAAAACGCATCGTGATGACACGACGTCATATTCGGCTACGTCCGGATATCGATCTAAGATTTAGAAGGGGGCGTGGTGTAAATATGGGCGTTTTAAAAATACAGTTTACAGTTATTATTATAATGATTCTGTCACAAATAGAATTTACTATTGATCCTAAGATGTTATTTCATTTATTAAACTGCTCTCTCGTCCCACGGATATATGTTTAGGTTTTTATATGTTATTATCTGATATAATATGTTACTTAATTTTAACTTTAAATATTAATATACATATATGCATATTCCCATTTATCTAAAATATTTAAATATATGTATGGTATATAATATGCTATTTATATGGCTTATCATATGATAGTGTAATTTTAGGTAATATTATTTCATGTATGAAGTAATTTTAAACATGTATTATTATTATTATCAGATGTAGGCAATGCCAGGGTAATTATAGAAGCAGTGTTGCTTATCGAGACAATTACCCCTTTATTAACATGATAAGTTTCATTATAGATAAGTATAATAAATAAATAATAATGTTATGTATGTAGGTTTTTATTTCGATTTTGTTTTGATATGATTACGTAGTTTGTGATAACGAATTATGTAAGAATATACAGAAGTAAATACCACTATCGGACTATCCAGAGTCTTGATTCTCGTCTCCATAAACGTATATAACTAAGTATATGCATATATTACTATACGCTGCGAACACATTAACCTGCGTACACATGTTTAACTAGTAGATACGATCTAAACCTACATCTATAGCACTCCGTCCTTCGTGTTATTGCTGTATTTAAATAAACTAGCATCGATGTTAGTCTACCGATATATGTATATATGTGTGTATGTGTGTATGTGTGTATGTGTGTGTATGTGCGCGAGTGTGTGTATGTGTGAGTGTTACTATTACATATTACATAATATTACATAAATGGGTAGCATTAGTACTATATTTAGATATATATATATATATATATATATATATATATATATATAGGGGAAAGTAACCTAATACGGATACTTTAACAATACATGGTCTTAACATTTTATGACTCAATATTTTTATTCAAAAATTACAATTTATTAATATTATATGATTATAGATATTATTATGATTTTAAAATGTTATTTAATCTTGTTATTCAATATATAACGGGGGTGTCCGACGGAATAATATGCGTTTAAAGTTTGATTATTATTAAACTAGTAGTATACTACTATAATATTATACTACTAATACTATAGTATGTTAATTAGTGAAGTAAATTACTATTCCTATATCTCCCATGTTAAAATTCCTATGTTCTCCATGTTAAATTGCAAGGTCAATACGGCAGTACTAAAAATAGTCAAAAAATGTTTTATTTTTCTTATAATAATTTTCATTATCAAAACTTTGATGAGCAATCGCCCGATCACATTATATTAAATATATCCACAAGCAAACCACCTTAGTGTCCGTATTCGGTACCCATGTCCGAATACGGACACCCTGTGTTAGAATACGGACACCTTATATACCACTAGATAAACTATATATTATGCACGAACCAGATAAATTACAATTACATTATATATAATTAATTTTATGAATAATTTAATATAATTTAATTATTAATTAATTTATTAATTTTTATTATTTCATTAATTAATAATACAAGTTAAGTATCTAAATAATAATATTTTTAGATTTAGCTTCATTGGTGGTATTAATATTATAACGAATCCGATTTTTATGAAAATAAGAATAGCTCACACGATGCGCTATGATTGGTTATAGGGTATCCGTATTAAGACATATAGTGTCCGTATTAGGAACTTATATGACCTCTAGATATATCCTTATAACTTAATTAATATTTTATAATAAATATAGTTTAAATAATTAATATAATTAGGTATAGAATGTTTAGAATGCTTTAGTTTTTAATAATATATTGTTATGTTTTATATCGATACATTTGTATATTCTTGAAAAGGTTTTAAGTTGCAATTATTTTTCATAAATTTAAAATTGTAATAAATTGTAATAAAAAAATTAGTTTATTGGATATATCAGCATTAATTTGAATAATTAAAAATAAAAAATACTTATTTAGATTATTTATATAATTATTAATATTTTATTCATTACACATTTTTTTTCTAGGATTTATGGTTTCTGAGATACCGAGAGTGTCCGTATTCGGTTACTTTCCTATATATATATATATATATATATAATGTCCGTATTCGGTTACTTTCCTCTATATATATTAACATATACCATTTTTAGTTAATATAATGTTATTAAAAAGTAAATAAATATTTATAAAAATATATATATATATACATATATATCGTTAGTACAAAGTATATATTATAATCCCCGTGATACCCATTATATATTATATCTATAATCTAATGTGTATAACTGATGTGACACAAGATACTACTTCTATAATTATTAATATATTCATTAATATATTCATAAGATGCAATCCTACCCGTTAGTTATGCAATCGTAATATAACATCTCAGTAATAGAAATCAGATAAGTCACACACTATAGGTGGTGATATACCTAACTGATGGTGTTTCACCTACAATAGTAGTTACTGTTCAAGTACTGCTGTATGCTGGATCAGTAACGCACACCAATAGTGATGAATTCTTATTGAGAAGATACCCGTAGATGAGAGTTATTATATGATCTATGAACCTACATGCATACTACTATAGTATATATATATATATATACTATATATAGTTACTATAATAGTAGTATATATTATAATATATATTTTGTTATGTGTGAATATAATATGTTATGTAACTAATTTGTAGAATAGTAGCATTTCAAATTAATTTTTATTTATTTATATATATATATATATATATATTGACGATGAATATATATTTGACAGAAAAGGTATAATACAATTCAAAAAAAAATGTCGCATATAATCAATATGTCTATAAATAACAACTAATAGGTACACAATAGGTCACCGATGTTTAAATGAGACAAGATCACGTGATCACGTGGGTATGTCACGTGATCATACATGCTAAAGAGGATACGATACATTATTATATATAACAATGCCTACGTATTGTACTAAGTCACGTGTTAGAATCCTCAGCCAATAGGCGGCAGCACAAGTAGTATCGGCTCTTCCGTCGCTAATTAGTTCAACTTTAGATATATATTGTTATTGTTGTTGTTATTTTTATTTGATGGAGTCTTTTCATCCCATCCAGGAACTTAGATGAAGTTTTCACTTATAACCATATATGGCTCTAATGTCCCTTCGAAACCACTCTCATGTTAAGGAATCCATAGTTTTAACGAGAGCCGATCATTTATTTATACACAATTATATAAGATCACTTCTAAATAATATTTTAAGACCCATTTTATAAAATTAATTAATGGTCCGGACGAGGCTCGAACCTTTGTCCTACTGCTTGCGTCTCTGACGCCTTGCTATATTGTTAAGTATAATTCAATATCGAATTATTATATGAATTATATGAATAAGTTATTTTCAGAAAATAATTGTACATCAATTATTGAATATTCATATATATGACCAATCTTATTGTGCATATATATATATACACAGTCATTTCCTGATAAGTCGGAAACACAATCGACCGTGTCCGACTTAGCGAGCTATCCGACCTAATAATAAGTATACATAAGGAGTGCTGTATGGTGGGCGACGTATTAAATAGTTCAGTATACTGATATAGAATGTTCTATAGAACACATAAATACTGTAGGTAATAAAGTATACTGTAATTAATACAGTATACTGTAATTAATACAATATACTGTAAGTAAGTAATACAGTATACTGTAGGTAATAAACTATACTGTAATTAATACAGTATACTGTAAGTAATACAGTATAGTTTATCATATAAACTATCTCGTATTCACATCAGTTTACAGATTAGTTTGAAACTCGACTGCAATTATTGCACGTTACTGACGGCACTAACTATAAGCTTAATAATATATTAAGATAATAATTAATATTTCTAATCGATTCCGAATATACTTATTTCGATTACAAATCGGCTGTCAGATGAACATTGTGATACGCTCATCGTACATTACACATTACGACACATACACGTATAGTATACTATAGGTGTATGTGTATGTGTATGTGTATGTGTATGTGTACGTACAATATACGTCGTACATTGTACGTGTTATTGTTATATATATATAACATATGTGTTCTTGTTGTTGTTATAACAAACTTTGTGTTAGTTAGTAGTATTATATAATAAAGCTCTTTATTATTTTGAAACCGTTTCGAAACCTTACAATTGGAAGCGTTCACATAACTATTATTTACTTATATATATATATATATATATATATATATATATTATTATAAATAACACTCTATAGTATACAAAATATAAGTGGTGAATTGGTATAGTTCACCATAAATCATGTTTACATAGGTAAGATAATCTGATTCAGTTTAAAATGTGTTCGAGATAAATACCATTATTAAGGACATGTCCTTGACATTTTGTAATAATCTAAAAATAGAATATATATATATATATAGCTTTTATATTTTTTTAATATTATTTCGTTTAGCTATATATATATATATATATACTGTATAGTAGTAGATGCATAGTTACTGTATATAGTATCTATTAAATGATGGTGTATCTACTTTATTACATAACATAACATGATATATACTATAATTTAAATATATATATATATATATATATATATATATAATATTATAAGTAGTTCTACTGGGTACTCAGTGTATTACTTCACACACACAATAACGGAAATCGCTCATTTCGGTGCGGCCACTTAATACAATCGTTGATTATTCCGGTCACGATCTGCACGTTAAAAAAGCGGGCGACATATCTATAAATATAGTCGGTGGCGTAGGTGGGCGTGGTTTCGCGTTTAATTCGAGATCACGTAACCGACAGGAGTCACCGCCAGGAACAGATGTTAGCGTCCACGTGGCTAGCATGATATGTTTCCGGTCATCGGCCGTTTAGGATAAGCACCAGACGTTCCTAGAAGCGTCGATCGGCTTCGAGAAAGTGTTTCCCTCGAGATGACAAGAGACGACATTTCTATTATCCACATCGAGAAGACTCATCATACCTACATGAACATTGCAGTCATCGTGCTGATATGCTTCAATATTCCATTTGGTTAGTGTACTAGTAGTAGTAGTAGTAGTAGTAGTAGTAGTAGTAGTAGTAGTAGTAGTAGTAGTAGTAGTAGTAGTAGTAGTAGTAGTAGTAGTAGTAGTAGTAGTAGTAGTAGTAGTAGTAGTAGTAGTAGTAGTAGTAGTAGTAGTAGTAGTAGTAGTAGTAGTAGTAGTAGTAGTAGTAGTAGTAGTAGTAGTAGTAGTAGTAGTAGTAGTAGTAGTAGTAGTAGTAGTAGTAGTAGTAGTAGTAGTAGTATTAGTAGTAGTAGTAGTAGTAGTAGTAGTAGTAGTAGTAGTAGTAGTAGTAGTAGTAGTAGTAGTAGTAGTAGTAGTAGTAGTAGTAGTAGTAGTAGTAGTAGTAGTAGTAGTAGTAGTAGTAGTAGTAGTAGTAGTAGTAGTAGTAGTAGTAGTAGTAGTAGTAGTAGTAGTAGTAGTAGTAGTAGTAGTAGTAGTAGTAGTAGTAGTAGTAGTAGTAGTAGTAGTAGTAGTAGTAGTAGTAGTAGTAGTAGTAGTAGTAGTAGTAGTAGTAGTAGTAGTAGTAGTAGTAGTAGTAGTAGTAGTAGTAGTAGTAGTAGTAGTAGTAGTAGTAGTAGTAGTAGTAGTAGTAGTAGTAGTAGTAGTAGTAGTAGTAGTAGTAGTAGTAGTAGTAGTAGTAGTAGTAGTAGTAGTAGTAGTAGTAGTAGTAGTAGTAGTAGTAGTAGTAGTAGTAGTAGTAGTAGTAGTAGTAGTAGTAGTAGTAGTAGTAGTAGTAGTAGTAGTAGTAGTAGTAGTAGTAGTAGTAGTAGTAGTAGTAGTAGTAGTAGTAGTAGTAGTAGTAGTAGTAGTAGTAGTAGTAGTAGTAGTAGTAATACTTATATGAGCCCCACGGCGTGGGGCCCACGCCCATACACCCACTCCCACACACACCCACACCCCTACCCACACACATAAGTGCGATATTAAGTAACGACTTATTACGTAACGCAGGTATAATAGCGATATTGTTATCGATGAGATCGTCGCGATGTTTCAACGCGTTAAAGGACGAGAAACGCGGGGAATGGTGGGCAAACCTGTCGCTGACCACTACTATGCTGGGCATTGTATCCACGGTGGTCAGTATTATACTGGTCGTACACTTCCGCAAGTAAACATCACCCGATATAGCCAGCTTCTCCTCATCTTCCCTCAACTCTCCTCCTCATCTTCCCTCAACTCTCCTCCTCATCTCCTCCTTATCCACTTCCTCATCTCCTCTGCCACCTCATCATCTCCTTCATCTCCTCTGCCACCTCATCACCTCCTTCATCCTCCACCTCGGCGACTACCTCTCACCTGTAGACGCCACCTATCGATATTCGCCTACGTCACTTCCGGTTGTTTATAAATCTCCTTATACGGCTATTTCTATACGGCGATACCATCCACCGGGTACATATGTACTTGATACAGTAATTACGTAAACGATATGTATATGTGTATGTCATACATACGTATTATAGTGAACATGCACCGCATTGCTAGCCTATCGATAACCGCAGTGCTAATGTACTTACTATACAGGCTACTAATACGCACAGTGCATGTATCATGTGTGTGTGTGGCGTGCATATATTGTTAACTATTAAATATATATATGTATGTGTACTTGTATCAGCCTTATCAATGTGTTATTAAATTGACATTTCAATTATTAATAAAGCTTTCGTCATTTTATATATGAATATAGGTCAATTTACCACTTATATATATATGTATATATATGTATTAAATAATTATTTATGAATGGCTTATATACCCATTGCTTTACCTATATACTTATTAATGTACTTATTAATGTACTTATTAATGTACTTACTAATGTACTTATTAATGTACTTACTAATGTACTTAACGATATCACACGTGATCACGTGATCATCCTATTATCGCTATACGACGTTACGTCATCACAATGTCGCCATTGTTACGTCATTACGAGATCACTAACTTATGACGTTATACTATATATAACGTACGCATACTGAAGCAATCCTATAGGATTATTGCGTATTCCGGTGTCCGTGAATAATATACAACATATTGTTTGAGAATAATATATACGATATTATGAATATATATATATTCACTATTAATACATTTTTATGAAATTAAATACAGTGTAATCTCTATTTAACATTGTATATCCGTATATATATACAGTATGCATATAACTAATATATTATACTACTACATATACGAGTAATCAGTGATTACTAATCACCAAACTATATAAACACGTGACGTCATATATATGGTGAGTAATATGCGTGTAGGTGAGTCATATATCTACACTATAGGGGAAGAGAGAGTGAGTCATATCTCTACACAAGAGAGACGAAGTGAGAGCGTGAGTCATATATCTACACGAGCTATATATAGAGGAAGATGCTTAGTCACGTGATTAACTTGTGACTTCAAAAGCGCACGTGACACGTTAACGTGGTCACGTGTATCGTATCTTCTCGTTCATTAATAATGCAGGCTGCAGCGATATCGTTCATTGAGCCGAGCTACGGTTGCCTATAGGACAACGTCGATATTTACTGAGTGTTAACAGGGGTCACACTGGGCTTAAATGAGTAACCTAGGTCATAGGTCATATTTCCTAGGTCCTAGGTTAGCTTACATCATCTGTCAACTTTCAATATCACGTCCACTATATATATATATATATATATATATATATATATATATAATTTAATTATACGCAGATCTAAAACCAAGACATCTCGAGTGTATAAATAAAAAGGCAAATCACTGGATTCGATCTCATATATTAATCTTTATCCCTATTGTTAACTTGTGATGTTATTATTGTGTGTGTATATATGTGTGTGTAGAGTGTGTATGTATGTGTGTGTATGTGTATGTGTATGTGTACATATATGTATGTGTATATATTACTAATCGCGTACTGCTGTATCGAGAGAGAGAGAATGAGAGAGATAGAGTGAGAGAGAGAGAGAGAGAGTGAGAGAGAGTGATAGAGAGTGTGTGTGTGAGAGAGAGAGAGAGAGAGAGAGAGTGAGAGAGAGTGATAGAGAGTGTGTGTGAGAGAGAGAGAGAGAGAGAGAGAGAGAGAGAGAGAGAGAGATAGAGAGAGAGAGAGAGAGAGAGAGAGTGGGGGGCCTATACTAGGATATGGAAATATGTGACATACACCAGTTATAACCGAGAACACATATATGTATATATAAGTGTGTGTTTCCGGTTTCTACTCAATATCCTTCTCGATTACATTCTAATCAGTAACATTTGTATTGCCTTATAAGGCAACAATAGCTCTATAGATACGGCTATATACTACCAGTATAGTGTATAGGCTGTTCTATAACATATACGCGAATAATATAGTAGTTCATAAAATAAACGGGTAATAAATGAATATATGCATACATATTATAATTATATATACTCACATACTCACACACACACACACACATATATATATATATATATATATCATCATCATCATCATAATCATAATGATATGCGAAACATAAGTTACCTCTGGCTACAGTAACAATTACGATGACCTCTACAATATCTATACAATGACCTATACAATGACCTCTACAATGACCATTGCAAAATAATATTTACAATGGACTACTCAATGCTGAAGATGCCGATGGTGATGATGATGTATAATGATGATGATGATGTGCCTAGTCTGTATTCCGAGACGAGATGCACGCACACACTGTAATACTCTATTTATAGTATAACGACGATGTTTTATTACTCGTGATGTGAATGTGAGATATAGTTTAGACATAGATATATTTGCCTATCGAATTTAAATAATCATGGTTAAACTATTTCATAATCTTTAAACGTGATTACACATAAAGAATATATGTTTAATGTTGTTTACGATACAACAATTATTCTCCACATCGAATATCACATAAAGAATACGTAGAATATGCGTTGAAGTTGTTCAAGTTGTTCAAGTCATATCTACAACCGGTCGATTAATCACGTGACATGGCGACATAATTAAAGACCATCACGGCTGAGTTTTTCTTATAAAATAAATGATCATATAAGTTTATCCTAGAATAATCCTTATATATTTTAGATAATCCTTATATACTATAGAACATTGATAATGATCAATTTTCTATATAATAATCCTTATCAATGATCTATAGAACAATGCTTATCAATCTCCGTAATGTTAAATATTGTGTCACGATACTCGAAGGGTACGCGGTTTGTCAGAGGGCCCTGGTAGTTTACAATGGTGACTAAATATAGACTAAAGTTCAAGTGTTCGTTCCACGTGACATGATGAGAAGATTACGAGATTACCGGTACATACGATAAGAAGAAGAAGAAGAATGACGCCGACTCTTCATTAAGCGATGTTTGTAGACACCAATGTGAACCTACAAACTACTAGTATGAGACTAGTGATGCTGTAAATTATGCCAGTCAAATCTAAAGCATCGATATATTCTCAGTCTCAGTTACTTACAGTTTCAACTCGGCTCGGGCTCGTTTGGCTAGATTATCGGCTCGTCTCGGTTTCATTTTTTCCGAAAATGAAATTCTCGTCTCGGCATTAAAAATCTCGGCATCACCAGTACATCACTAGTAGGTGTATTACATAAACACATGTATTGTAGAACAGACACACACACCTGTCGATAGCTATAGGTTACATCACGTGACGATATATTCACATCGTAACACGTGACTAGTATGCGTAATGTTTGCAACCTGTCCGAATACACATCCAGACCGAGAATAATGATTATCATTTAATTATAATATATAATTATGATTTCGATATATAGTATATTAATGTATTATAATAAAATATTAATCTGCGATACATATAATCGATATTAATGAAATGTTCTACGTAGGTATTACGGCGACCTAGCACTGAACAGTTATTGTTCTTTAAATAACGTCGACTAGCGGAACAAATCAGCATTACGATATCGTACTACGTATATATATATATATATATATATATATATATATATAGACAACCAGTCACGTGGTCCGTATTGAAATAATACTGCTGTATACGGCACATACAACATACCACGTGGTATAGCTGTATAACGCGTTCTGATTGGTTAAGACGGCGGTGTTATCCTTTAGTCGCGGTAAAGTCTCATAAACCGATATAATCCGACTGTTAATCTGATGAGCCGAACACGTGACTTTCTCGTCTCATCAATGATGATTCATCACTAAAACCGCGGCCTATATCCTGAGATATCTCTATCTACGAAACACGTGATTAATATTCATACGTACCGCTTTCGTTGTCATGACAACACTACTGCGGTAGTAGGTAACCTATCACTGAACGATCACCGAACTATATTTAGGTATAGCGCGGTTTCCTTAGAACAATCTTTGTTACATCTACGCGAGTCGAGTAAGCGCCGCTCGGCTACTAATAGACGACTAATACGCGATATTAGGGGATATCGGCGTTACCCACCATCGGGGTCAAAGGTTAGCACGCTACAGCCATAGATACCACCGAGAATCACGTGTCCATTGTAAAGTCGCGTCTAACGAGAATGCCACGCCCATATCACGTGAAACGCGTAATACAACACGTGACATGCATCTTACATCGCATGATCGTGTACAGCAATCATAACGGCATCGCGTAATACTTAAATATACCCGTCTGTATCTTATCAACATGTATACATATATATATATATTTATAACATGTATATATATATATATGTATATACTAACATATGGATATTTATATTATTCATAATGACATGCGCGCGCGTGTATTTGACAAGGACACGCGAGTCGTGTCAGCGGATATCACGTGACCCAGTTATACTACTACTACTACCTCTGGCGGTGGAGTGGTGTCGGAGTGGTGGCGGAGTGGAGGCGGAGTGGAGGCGGAGTGGTGCGATACTAAGTGTGCGCACAATATTCATACATTATTCATAATTCATAACATATATATATATATATATATATATATATATATAATTGTCTGGTGTCGATGGCTCAGTGGGACAACCAAAAGCTAGTAAGCCAGAGGTCCCGGGTTCGACTCCAGGCAGTTCTTGAATTTCTCTTGTGTTTATAAAGAACTTAATAAACAATAAATCAAAACACAGGAAAAAAAATGTTACTATTTGTATTGTATTGTCCGGGGCCTCTCACAGTTATTTATAACATGTACAAGTCTATGACTTCTTGAGGGGTCCATTTGTATCCGCTATTTGTATTGTATTCAATATATATAAGAGATTTCAATAAATAAATATTATTATATATACAAGATAGGAATATATTCTAGACCTATTTATTAAACGTTATGATGTATTGGAATTCCATTAATTATTTATCAAACGACAATTTATTATAATTACTATATGTTATATTTTAAATGATATGTTATTAGTAGTAATTATGTACAGACGAATGAATGCATACTCTATGTATACCGTGTAATATTATATTTTTATATCGTAAGTTATGAATCATAACACAAATATAAGTTTATTTTCTTATTGATCATTATCATGATAATGTATTATAATACATTATTTAATATGTTAACACAATCGTAATAAATATGATGTTGATAACCATGCTATATGATTGATGTAGCACTAACACTAGAGCCTAATTGACCGTTCACTCGTGCGGTAGAGCATAATAATAAAATACGAAGAATAATGTTTTATGGAAAATAATGTCCGTGCGAAATTGATAATAATAATTCGTGATGCGTTCCTCATACGGTGACTGTAAAACGTTTTAATTACTGTAATCTATTATATTCATATTATTCTTTGTTTATTTCAACAATGTATATTATTGTTAGTAAATATTTATAACTTATACATTATAACACATTATCAATCAGTAATAATTTGATAAATGAATATAGAAAGAATATGTCCACTATTATTGTGACTATTATAATGATATATATCGGACGCACAGAGGTAAAAAGAAGTAAGCTTATATAATAATTATAATAATAATATAGATAATTATCTATACAGTATAGACTATACTAATACACATTTCAATCAGGCCCGTAGCCAGAAATTTATACCAGGGGGGGGGCAAGGCCCCACAACATTTTAAAACTAAAATGTAATGAATATAAACCAGTATACTAGTAATAATATCACTACCAGGATCACTACTAGTAATTTACTAGAATCCTCTATTACTTATATTGACGCACAATGTGAATTACCAAGACCTATTATAAACTCGAGGTTATAGGAGGTATTGGAATTACTCAGGGTATAAATAAACAATAAATAAAAATACACTGTGTGTGTATACAATATATAAATATACATTTTACATGTAATAAAATAAAATAAATCAGTAGGATCAGGTTAACAGGTAACGTAAACAATAATAACATCAGTAGATAAGTCTACTGAATAAAATCGAGTGAATTAAACATTTAGTCATGGCAAAGGTAAGCTTATAACGAGATTTTCTAATATTATATAGAAAATAGTTATCAGTGCGTATCATATTATTAATGTGTGGAGATTAGTCTAGTTGAGAGGTTATAGTGAAACATAGGATAGTTATAGATTGAGAAGTTGGAAGAGATAGTATACAAATATGAATGAATGATAGAGGAGAATTCTCCACAGTTAACTGTATCTTGAGAATATGATAGTAGGTTTATCCTATTAGTTTTAGTCATATTTTAGGAAATGGAGTTATGAGAGAACCATGGTTGCAATAAGTAAGATCAGTAATACAATTAAACATAGATATTTGAATCAGGCCAGAATCACTAGAACTAGAAAATGGATATATCTGAAGATCATCGGCATAAATATGATAGTTAATATTAGGATATTTGTGGAAAATTGATTTTATAGGAAGAATATTAATGAACAAAATAGGGCCAAGAACAGAGCATCGTGGAACGCCATGTATGTTAAAATAAGGAGGAGACAACGATAAGTTAATATTCACCGAATATGTTCTAGATGAAACAATATACATAAACCAACTGTGGACTTGAAAGTGTATTCCAATTTAATTGAGTCCAATAGAAATAATATTGTGATCGAGAGTATCAAAAGCACTAGATAACTATAGTAATACGATATAGCATGGGGCTTTATTATCAAGATATATCATTATGATTAACCTATGAGAATATCATTAATGATTAAAGTAAAATACGCACTTTGATATTTATCAACAATAGCATTATACTACTTTAGCACATACTGTAATTAATAAGTTGAGTGGACACAATTCGTTCTTAGATCTTAGTTATGGATGATAACTGGGATATTTGACGATAACTTGATACATTAGATTAATCAAGAGTTGTTTTTTTTTAAATCGGAATAATCTATGAATATTTCATTGAGCGTGGAACAATATATTATATAATAGATATATGAATGATTTACGCGATAAGTCCAATAAAATATGGTGATAATGAAAGAAGTAGATTGAGTGGAATAGGATCAAGGGGGATTTCAAGGATGTCATCAAAGAGAGTCATCAATTTCATGTGTGGGAATCGAAACACATGAACAGTGATTATGAGTGGATATTAAATTGAGATTGTGTCGTGCCGAGTTGATGTTTGGAAGTATATTGATAATGCTAGAAACTTTTTGTTGGAATAAATTGGCAAACAATGAACAAATAACTAAGTCAGGTTGGTCCGGAAGATGCTTGTTCTGGGTTTTATCTATTAAGGTGAAAGATAATTTATAATCTTGTTTAGAAGATATTCCATAACTACCGAGGATATCAGTAAAGGATGACGATTTGGTAGAGAGAAGTTTTTTCTTGTAAAGTGATCGAAAACTTTAAAGGAAATAAGATCAGATTCAAATTTAGAGGATGCATATTTACGTTATGGTCTACTAAGTATTTGCCTCAGATTAACAAGCTCAATATTATACCAGGAAAACTTAGAATAAGTTCGGTTGATAAGAGTAATGGAGGGTATACACATAAGCGAATGAGATAATGCCAAATTAAAATAATCAAAGAGTGTAGACAAATCAGAAGATATACTGTTGTTACGTTGATGGAATACAAAGTTAACATACATTGGTTTATCAATAGAGGAGATTTTCCGAAACGATCTAGAAAGTCGATTAATGTGTACACACGTGTCTCCGGCAAGTTCAAATCAAGTAATATGACAAAGTGATCAGATATTAGAGAACTTTAAGTTGGATATGAAATTAATTTAGAATCAGCTAGATATACAAAAAATCAATATTATTACTATTAGTGTTAGTATTAAAGAAAACATGTTGCGTTAGGGAATAATCAAATATAAGTTTATTCAGAGATAAGGAAGCATGATTTTCATTATTAATTTGAATATTAAAATCACCAAGAATAACCGTGTTAACTAATGTGAAAGAATCTAAAATAGAAGAGAGGTCAGCTAAGAAACTCCATAAGCTATATAAAGGTGGAAGGTAAATAATTAGGTATAAGGTATAATTATAATGGTGAATAATGAAGGAAACTGAATATTACAGATCATAATTCCATGTGAAGATAAACATGGGGTGGATGACTAAATAATCTTAAGTTCCGATGAGAATAATAGAGCCAAGCAACACGACGATGTGGTGTAGACCTATTAGTAAGCAATACTTAAAAACAATCAGAGATCAGTTGGGAAGCTAGAGTGTAATCATCAGTAGTTAACCAAGTCTCAGTAATACTCAATAAAACTTTTGCATTATTTTGTATATATATATATATATATATATATATATATATATATATATATATATATATATATAATATTATAATATATATTATCGGTAAATATTTTTATTTTATTTCCAAAATTGCTCTACAACTTGTACATATATGACAAACATTTCCGAGATCAGATGAAATTAAATTATTAAAATTTATTTTTAATATTTACCATAATTTTAGAAAATATTTTATCAAACTATAAATACTGAATTTGATCCTCGCTATAATTGATATAACTATCATACATACATTCTAATAAATAAATATAATATAAATAAACTTAATATGAAACAAGTTTTAGGGGCCTACCTAATCTCTGGGGGGGGCCTAGCCGATCTCAGGGGGGGCCTTGCCCCCGCAGGCCCCCCCGTGGCTACGGGCCTGATTTCAATACAACAATTAAAATCTTTAGCCCGCGAGTTACATACACTCCAGTGCAATCGATACAACATACACATGTCGTATACAACATATGTCGTGTATGTTGTATGTGCACATGTTGTATCACGTATATGTCATTTGTTTATTATTTATCAGTTTACCTTAGCCTTACTATTAGAAATGCTTATCTATTACATATAATAATTGTAATGGTACGTTTAACACAAAATATATCGTTAGTATATACGGATGAGATGTATTATATTAAATGTATCTAATACTATACATACATATAGGTACATACACCTATGTATTCGTGCTTTTTAACAACTGGTATCTTCGAGCGACTTCTTAACGACCCTTCGTAATGGTATTGTACAACTGTTGTATTATAGTCTACATCTGATGACTAATATATTAACTAAAGTAAACTATTATCAGCTATCAATTGATCTATTTAAAGCATTTGATATTTGGTATTGACCTCTTTACGGACTTCAACTATATTGTTGTTACATAATTTGACCTAGATCAGTTTACCAATCCTACTGGTCAGTGTTATTAATGAACTAAAACCGATTCTATATATATTAATTGTAAATTCTAAATTAACCACTTACCATTAATAGCATACTACTTAAGCTTATACATCTACAATATACCCGGTATCCCTATAAAATGTATACATAGGTACAAACGTATACATACTATCCATGGTGTATACTACTTATATGCAATATTAATATCATAATAAGTACGATACAATAGATAGATTCATTAGGTGTAGGGTAGTATGGAATGTTTGAAATGTATTTAGATCAATTATAAAATATAAATTCATGATTTTCAAAATAACTAAATAGATAGTATATAGCATAGTATATAGCATAGATATCCTACATAAACTGTACTGGGTGGTATACGAGAACGGACATTGTCCGTCGGACAATTACTAATACTATAGTATACGTATAACGTATACGTTATAAATGTAGGTGTATGTGTCTGTTTCAGACATATGATTACGTTTTTGTATACATAATACGTTGAATAGTAAACAAAATTAACATTACTAATAGAAATGTTAACATCAAAGGAAGAAAAACCTTACACATATATATTTTAATATTTGTAGATGAATATAAATATTCGAATTTATATTTACCGAGAATGTACATAATATATATATATATATATATTTCGGAGTCCTCTAAAACTAACTTTAAAGTTTAACCACTTCTATAATAAAACTTATTTCATTTAACTTAAATTAAATATTTATATTTAATATATTTTCAATATTCTTAATAATATAAGCCTGTTTTGTATAATAAAGGTGTTCCGATGTCGAGTGATATGCCTCGAGTTTATTTCATTTGAGTGAAAGAAGCGAATATTTTTGATCAGATGTTTTAGAAAAGAAATAATGACACAATACGGTATTGTCAATTGAGCACGATATCATATCAGGGTTTATTTAATTAATACAATACTATTATAATTATTAATAAATAATCATTATCATCATGATAATATAGTGTATTAATTATATTGCGTAAATGTTATGTACAAATAAATGAATACAAATATTCTGAAATATTTACAATGTTTGTTTACTTATTTGTGAATTTGTTGTTTTTATTGTTTACGTTTACTTTTCTACTTATTCACGCGAATTCACGTGAAATATAAAACTTTCGTTGTTTACCCTTATTTCGGAGCGATAACCGACGTTACGAAACGCACACCTCCGCACCTCGCACATACTAGACGCACCTCGCACACTAGATAACCGCCACTTAACTCGATCTAACGACATTGTTAGTAACGTAATACACCACATTATCGCCCATCCTCCGTTCTACATCGACTCGGTTTATCTCATCGCGCGTAGCAGTTTTAGTTAATCGTTGTAGTCACCTCCTTCACCCTCGTCCACTTCCCGCAACTCCCCCCACCCCACCCCGCCCTCCCATCGCCGCCTCACGGTGTTACGCGGCAGAAGAATGCCCTTGGACGCCGACGGTTACAGGGTGCTGGAGACGAACGCCCGCATCGTAGACGACAAGGTCAGGGTGATGATAAAGGCGTTCCACAATCGACCCCGCTACGACCTCGAGGTCATTGTGTCCAACTCGGAGGAGGAGGACGACGAACTATTCGCGGACGACGAAGGCGACAAGGTCACCTTCAGAACTAAACTCACGAAATTGAGGAAGAAAAAGAAGCTCATCAGATACACTAATAAGAAAAATATGATATTCGAGTTAGTAGTAATGAGTCATATTTATATATATATATATATATAAATATATATTGAATTAAATTCAATTGAGATGAAAGTTTATTTAAGCACTTAAATTTTAATAAATTTTATAAATCACAAATTATTTCTCAAAAGTGTATATATATATATATATAGTAATAATAAAAGTAGGTAATATAAGCATACCATTTATATATATATATATATATATGTTTAGAAATAGTATATTAAAAGATAATTAATAATAATATAGTATTTAGTTGTGTTATTATTTGTATTTGTATTCGATAAAATGTATTTATATTTATATTAGAATAAAATACTACAAACATAGTTGTATCTATTTATGGTTCTTTGCAACGGAGTGGTAGTTCTTTTAAACCTAATCTGACGGAAATCCAGCTCATTAGCACGGTAACATCTGTCTCGCACGCATGTGTATATATTACTTCTATTGCAATGTTGCCACTTCACCATTGCGTGCGCTAATATGTGTATACGGGAGGTGTATGTTATAATGCATAGAGATAATGCATAGAGATAATGCATAGAGATAATGCATAGAGATAATGCATAGAGATAATGCATAGAGATAATGCATAGAGATAATGCATAGAGATAATGCATAGAGATAATGCATAGAGATAATGCATAGATATAATGCATAGAGATAATGCATAGAGATAAGGCACTTGTAAGGCATGTATACTTCTGAACGACGTCGTTTTAAATATAATGAATTATATGTTGACGATTAAAGTTTATAATTGTTGATAACAATGAAAACGAAGGTGGACACTGGGCGCCGGGTTACGCGTGCCTGGATACACGTTACGTAATACGTGATGATGTAACCACGATGACGTTATTCGTGACGTAACGCACGTCATCACGCATTCTCTAATACATGATGTAACCATAACGTACACACCACCACAACGACTTAACCCTGATCACGTAACCCCCAGTATCGTGACAAGCGGCGTCACAGGGTGATTAAAAGTGGGGGCGGGTATATCTCAGACCGATCAATTGTTACCGTATACTTTTCTGAGAAGATAAATCTATAATATCACTTGTAGAGGTCTTAATATAATTGACTTGTATTGGGTTGCACAATACAAATCAATGTTGGATATAATGCTACTACAAAAACTATAAATAGCAGAAATATAATATTTATAAAGAATAAAATAATGTGTATACCTTAAAAGGGGGGGGGTATTAGATATTATATCCCCCCCCCCATTTTAAAAGTGGGGGGATATGTCCCCCCCCCTTTATGACGCCCCTAACCGTAACGTAACCACCACCACTACTACTTAACCCTGAGCACGTAACCCCCATCACGTAACCCCCCCCCGCCCCCCGGTAGAGACGAACCCGTACTAAAGATGGAGGCCAGCAGCTCGTTCGACATCGTCCGCTTCAAGCACTACGTACGAGACGGCGATGACTCATTCGAGTCGAGCTCCAGCGATGGTGACGACTCTGACGAGGTGTGCGATAAGAAAGAGCTCAAGTCTGACCTGTCCAACGACTACTGGCAGATACAGAAACTAGTGAAATACCTCAAGGTCGGTATCGCTGTTATTGTTATCGTTGTTATTTGGTGGAGTCCTTTCATCTCATCCAGGAACTTAGATGAATTTTCACTTATAAGCATATATGGCTCTAATGTCCCTTCGAAGCCGCTCTCGTATTAAGGCATCTACGGTTTTAACGAGAGCCGATCATTTATGTATACACAATTATATAAGATCACTTCTAAATAATATTTTAAGACCCATTTTATAAAATTAATTAATGGTCCGGACTAAGCTCGAACCCGCGTCCTACTGCTTGTGTGTCTGACGCCTTAGCCACTGAGCCGCACAGGCAGTTGTGTCATCTGCTCGTTGAACTTTGAACTTAGTGCCCCGCCCACAGCGATGGGTTCATCACTATAGCGGTACTATACCATGCATGTATGCGGTATCGTGCTTTATATTCTACCTAACGTGTATAGGCACCTATTACATAATATATTACATAACATCATGGGGTACGATCGCGTCCACGGCACCGCGGTCCTAACGAGCATAGTGCGAGAGAGATACACGTTAGAAGTAGGCACTCTAGCACTCTATTATAGCATAGGTGTGCGGTATACCTATACGTTATCTGTGTTTAGATCTGTAATCGTGTTCAGCATTCGAAGAAGTCCTCGCAATATAAAAGGACGAGTTGAGGATTAAAGGTTACATTTTAAATGCGAAATAAATTTGTATAGGCTCACTTTGGGATATAATGCAGCTAAATAAATCAAGCAGGACAAAACTAAACCAATTAAACCAAATAACCCACAAATATCCATACAAAATATATATATATAAATATATATATATATATATATATATATATACTATTAACTAAACTCGTATTTCAAATGTAACCTTTAACTCTCAACTCGTCATTTTTGATATTCTCCCCAATGGATGACTACCACCTGACATCCGGTGTTATTACATTGCTAATATATATCTAATTAAATATATTTGTAATATACAATTCTGTGTTATTTATCGCTTTATTATTAATGCGCATATGTGGTGTAAGATGAATCATAACAATGTCCGAAATTTGTATTCAAATTTGGAGACATTCGTTTTATTACCAATAGTTAAGGCTAATTTATATAGTTCGGCCCGTTACTGCCACCTTAACGAAAGCTTCGGTTCAGGCTGCAATCCGACCCCATTTTAACACAAACCCCCGATCGTTTCGGTTCGGGCCGGTAACCCGAACACCACTCTAACACTAACCCCCGATCGCTTCGGTTCAGGCCGGTAACCCTCACTTTAACACTAACCCCTGATCGCTTCGGTTCAGGCTGCAATCCGACCCCATTTTAACACTAACCCCGGCTTCATCGGTTCAGGATGGTCCCCAACCCCACTTTAACACTAACCCCCGATCGCTTCGGTTCAGGCCGGTAACCCCCACTTTAACACTAACTCCGATCGTTTCGGTTCGGGCCGGTAACCCGACCCCCACTTTAACACTAACACCCGATCGCTTCGGTTCAGGCCGGCAACCAGATCCTCACTTTAACACTAACCCCCGATCGCTTCGGTTCGGGCCGGTAACCCGACCACCACTCTAACACTAACCCCCGATCGCTTCGGTTCAGGCCGGTAACCCTCACTTTAACACTAACCCTCGATCGCTTCGGTTCAGGCCGGTAACCCGACCCCCACTTTAACACTAACACCCGATCGCTTCGGTTCAGGCCGGTAACCAGACCGCCACGGTGATATCTCTGTGCGCTCTGCTGGACTTTAACTTCGAGACCGACAGCTGCCAGGTGGCGCTACGAGATGTCGGCGGCATTGAGATCCTCATCAACCTACTGGAGACCGAACACATCAAGTGTAAGGTTTGTGCGGGTTCTAAGCGAGTTGTTTCAGTGGTTAACGCTCCTGTGTGTGGGTGTGGGTGTGTGTGGGTGTGGGTGTGTGTGTGTAGGTGTGTGTGTTGGTGTTGATGTTGAAAGTATTTATTTAGACACATCATTATTAATAATAATTATATAATGTGTATCGAACAATATATATCACCTATAAATACAAATAGCGAATATAATAATATATAATTCGCACAATGCTATACGAACATCAATGTTGGGTAATATGTATGGGTGTTATATTACACTTAACATTATATATATATATATGTGTGTGTGTGAGTGTGTGTATGTATATGTGTATATTATACGCATATATTTGTATTTTACCGTTCGCTAAACTATAAATCTATTTCATAATAATAATTATTAGTAATTATTATTAATATGATAATTATAATGTTATATATTAACATGTATCACTAATGATATCCGCTAATTAGTGGAAGTTACATAATCTCCATTACGTCACCTATTGTCTGCTATCTCTCACATATCCGTACGTCACGATGTGTGTGCATTGCATATATATCACGCTATTGTATTTTATAAATAATAACTTAATTTGTTTTATATATAAGGTATATGTGTTCGTATATATATATATATATATATATATATATATATATATATATATATATATATATATGATTTAAACAATATAAACCATTTTTAATATTAATTTCGAATATATAAATATTCATGATAAATTGCTTATTCGTAAATTGACAATATTATGTATTATGTATTTGCATGGATATTATTTAATTAAATATCATATTATAATATGTGTTCACCGCTTTATGTAAAAGTATACGTACATTTACATTTACGCGAACATGGTTATAGATACAAAAAATATATATACAAGATATTTAAACGATTACAATATCTACAACAATGAATAATTTGTTTTCAAAAAAATTATTCAATTAAAAAAATTAATCGAGTTTATAGCGATACACCTATTTATTTATGTTGGTACTAACATCCACTACTCCCTTCCTGCGCTATTTTGTCGTTATTTTTGTAGTGTAACGTTGGTGTAACTAAACTGATAGTAATACTAGAAATATATGAGTTAATTGTTATTGTTTAAAGTAAACAATTAAAATAGCTATATTATAATAAAATGTGAAAATATAAAATTGTAACATCAACTATTCATTGATATATTACAATTCTACCAAGTCATATACATATATATATAATTATTATATATATATATATATATAAGTAATATCCCCCACTACTCCATTTCGTCCCCTACATACCCCCTAATACTTGTGTATGTATTTAAACCATTCTTTAAATAACCATTTATATATATATATATATAATAGTGAATAATTATATACAGTATAATCTAAGTAATATAATAATAAAATTCCATGTTAAACACATAAGATAGGGGCTTTGAGAATTCTAAGGTTGGTATCGAGAAGTTTTCACATCAGAAAACATATCGTAGACTTTGGAGGAATACAATCTTTGGTAAGTTCTGTTTTATATAATACATACATACATACATACATACATACATACATACATACATACATATACATTACTTAGTGTTGCACAGGCGTATGTTTATAGTGCGTATTCCAGACACTTATAGTAACTCTTGAATGATATATTATTTTATAATAATTTTTATTTATATTTCATTAAATAATTTATTTGATGAAAAACAGCGGGCTTTAATAAAGGGACCCCCTTAATACATACGTTTCTATATTTAAATTCTTGCGGGTTTCTGCGTTACAACCATTGTCGATGTATGCCGTTCTGTTTGTTCTTTTATTCTTGTATATTTTGTGGAATCCTTTCTCGAACGCATCTCGCTATTAAAGGGTTGCTTTTATACTTATTATATATCTATATTGATTATATACATATTCCGCGTGGTTTAATTATTTATTTACAGTATATAAGTAAAATAAATATTATTCATTCATATTAATTCATTCGTACTTTATACACTACGATACGTATTACATAATCAACGCACTTCTATTAACCCCGGCCGCGTTACCCCCCCCCCCCGTCGTGCGTAGATAAAGGTGTTGCACGGACCTAACCGTCAGATAAAGTGGCTAGCGGCCGAGACTATAGCTAACGTTACCACCTACCGCAGCGCTAGACGTATAGTACGTCAGTTCGGCGGCTTCAAGAGACTCGTTAGTTACGTGTACCGGGGTGGTCACGTGGGTATGTGGGGTCACGTGCGTGTGTTTGGTCACGTGTGAGTGTGTGTGTGTGGGGTCACGTGTATGTGGGGGTCACGTGGGTGTGGGATCACGTATGTGTGGGTCACGTGTGTGAGTGTGGGGTCACGTGAGTGTCGGGGTCACGTGGGTGTGTGTGCGTTCACGTGTGTGTAGGCACACGTGTAATATATAATGTATTTATATATTATAATACAACGAGTATTAAAATATCATTTGTTATCGCAATATATATATACAGTGAAAGCCGCTTACATCGACATGGTTGTGTAAGCTCCAAAAATGTCGATATAGGCGGATTGTCGATATGAGCGATAGGGGAGTAGCCCTAATGATGTATAACGCATTAGTTTATTTATAATTAATTGTATGTAATAATATAATATATGCATATAATATAATAACAAAAAAGGTTTAATTACATGTTTATTAATTAATAAATTTATTATATACATTATACTTATATTATATAAATATTACAAACTTTATATACATAATTATATGTATTTACTAAAAAGTTTATATATAAACTAAAAATATTTTGTAATCGATGATTGTTTAGCGGATTGTATTTTATTTTATGTTACCAACTATTCATTTGCCAATAACAATCTTATTTTATAATATAATATAAAAATGTAATAACGTACGCAAAATAACACTAATAAATCATAATTACGATTTATATAAGTTAATAAAAACCATTCAATGGGAGACCAGCACGTCTTCCTGCAACAAACCATGTTAATAATGGGTTTTCTACATCATCATAAGGTGATAATTTAATTTTTTTTACATTTTTTGAATTAACAATTTTAATATTTTCTATTATATTTTTCTCATATTTCATCCATCCTACAATAGTAGACAATACAACACCCAGTTCCTCTGCCACAATATTTCTCTCCTTACTATTTTTAATATTATCGATATATCATGCTATAGCAGTAGATTTATCAACGATAGAAATGAATTTATGATTTGGCATTGTTACAATAATTTAATAAATGAAATAAGACATACGTAATTATATCACAATATATATTTGTAGGCGTATCTAAATATTGACCAATTACTTAAGATATTAAAGCTCAAGTTATTTATAGATATACTGACGATATTAAGTAGTAGGGGAATAGCAATGAATACCATGGGAATACTTTTCATACAAATTAAAATTTGTAAATAATTTGTTTTATGATCAAATTTGTCGATATAAGTGGATTCAATTCCAAATATTACCTTATAAATATGTCGATAATGCCGAATTATCGATATAAGTGGATTGTCGATGTACGCGGATTAATTTACATGTAAATAGGTGTAAATCCAACAAAAATATCTCGAAATGTCGATGTAGCCGAATTATCGATGTACGTGGCTGTCGAAGTAAGCGGCTTTCACTGTATATATATGTGATAAAGTTGTATGTTCTGATACGGTTTAATACACAAATACCTGTTGAATATAACAACACTAATGTAACATACTAATAATAATAGTACCTACCGATGATATGCAGAAGGAAGAATGAGGCAATCTCACCGAGTGGCATTCCTTCTATAGACAAATAACGAAATATACTTTACAGACGATAAAAATATAAAATACCAAAAAAACACAACCATTGACATGGCTATGCAATTAATATAGAGCGTGACACAGAAATCTAGATTTAAGTTTTTATGTAGATATATCGATTTCTGTAATGCTAAATGCATTTAAATGTATATTACAATAATCAATATATCTATCTACAACTTTGAATTTATAACACACGCATATATATATATATATATATATATATATATATATATATATATATTTGATATACCGTGATATTACAATATAACGTGTTATTGCAATATAATGTGTTATTATACCATAACGAGTATTTATATTCTTATTATAATGATTATAACAACTGGGTGTATTTTATTAGAAGAAATAATGACCTACTCTAAAATATGATCGTGTTATATTTCTATACAATAATAATATATGAAATATTACATCATTTTATATACCTAATTAATAGTATACGTTTATACATGGCTATAGCCTACATTATTATCAAATGTAATCATTATATCCTACATTGAGCTATATATATATATATATATATATATATATATATATATATATATATATATATATAGCTCTATGTAGGATATGCTGATTACAGTTTATAATAATGTATATAATAACGTATGATAATAGATGTAATGAATGTAACCAATCAACCGTGTCGACAGTTACACCACGTGTCAATACTCTATAGAGATATAATCAAGGACATGTCCTTGATATAATAGTCCTAACTTCGGTTAATACCCAACCTGACCGCTAGGTTAAGCTACTAGACATAGCCGGTACCGGCTCCACAAACTCCGAACATAGGAGACAAGACATAGAGGTGGCCAGATGCGCTTCCCTAGCGTTAGAAAGCTGCAGCTACGGAACCAAGAATAAGGTTTACAGTGGAATGTATAGCATGCGTACTGCGATAGTTATTTATAACCAGCTATATATATACATATACATATATATATATATATATATATATTAAATATATTAAATAAAATACAAAACTAAATTTAGACCTACTACACACTCAAAATCACTACTCAAAATAAAAATTAAAAGCACACACATGCCGGTTACGATGAGAATACCGTATACGGTACTATATACGGTACTTCACAGTTACACTAACTGTACATTATAGCTACATTCCATATCACCACTACACACGTGTGTGTACATAACGACACACTATTGCGTAACACTATTACGTCACACTATTGCGTCACACTATTGCGTCACATTATTGCGTAACATTATTGCGTAACACAGTGCTATTACACTATGTCGTCAATCCCTAGATGACGTGTTTATAATGTATTATTTCATACACCAATAATACTTAGTTACGTTATATTCACTATTATATTTATATTTACCTCGCGTCCCCGTATAAAAACCCATAAATTAACCTATCCAAATAAACGTTCCGCATTCCCTCTAACCACGCCCCCCGCCACGCCCACACAGAACTGCATCCTAGAGGCGGGCGCCGTACCCTACCTCGGCCGACTGATGTCGTTGCGTAGCGACAGTATCCTGATACCGGTCATGGGTACCCTGCAGGCGTGCGCTACCGAGCCGCTATTCCGAGAGGCTATCCGTAACCAAGGACTCATCGACGATTTCGTAGCACACCTGCGCAGTAACAAGCACGTACTTCAGATACACTCGGCTAGCGGCATCTTTAAGTGCGCCGAGGACAGCGTTACCAGGGATCTCGTCCGCAAGTATAAAGGTTACCGGCCACACGTCCGCTAAGGGTGATCATTGGATAACATTTTTTTTTGATCAGTGATTCTAAGGTAAAGGAAGATGTTTTAAGACACATGCAAACAAAATTATTCAATTTGAGATCATATTGACGACGCGACAGACCGTTAAAAATTAGTACAAAATTACATTGAAAAGTATTATAGAAAAATACATTATATCACAAAATATACGAAAATATATGAAAATGGTTGATACAACTTAATTCTTTAAAAAAAATTATCACTAGCTCTCATTATAGTATATATGATATCTGTTTTCTAAAAAATATCATAAAAAGTGAAAAAAAAATGTTGGTTTATTTTTTATACCTTTTTGAAAAAATCTTGATTTTTCACAAAAAATATAGTAAAAGTGGTATAAATATTATATTTTTACCTTTTAGATTATATAGATATATAAATAAATTGTAAAAAAAAAAAAATTCGTTAATATATTAAAATTTTAAAAAAAATCCTAGAAATTTCGTTTATTTCATTTCATTTATAGGAAAAAAATTAAACACTTTAATTTTTTTTATTTTCCATAAATATCACATTTAATCTATGTGATATTAAAATTTCATAATACAAAAAAAAATATTAGTAGGTTAAAAGTCACTTTTTAGTAATTTTTTAAATTTCCCATGTTAAATTTCTTATTCTCTATGTTAAACTTCTAGGAATTATCGCGAGCCCTAGGATGGTCAAAAATTAATAAAAATTGTTTTGACTTATTTTTATATATTATTTTATAAGTTCCAAGTTAACAAGTATTGGAGGACCCATATTCAGCTGAATGATCACTCTTACTGATAGTATAGCTATACTATAGATATAGCCATGCGCGCGATCGCCTATGTTATCGTATAGGGTAGCGTATAATATAACCTTGCTATAGCCTATAGGTATATAGTATTATATAGCGTATAACCTATGGTATAAAGTATCGTATAACCGATAGTATAACCTATATATATATATATATATATAGTGTATAGTGTATAGAATATAGTGTATAGAATATAGTGTATAGAATATAGTGTATAAAATATAGGCTATTATGTAATATTCGTTGTTATCATTATCAACTTTTAATTATTCAAAGAATTATCATTATTATTATCTGCATTACTATAGTACTATATATATATATAAATATATATATATATATATATATATATATATATACATATACATATATATATATATATATATATATATATATATATATATACATATATATATATATATATACATATATATGTATAATTTTAAACTGTCTGCGTGGCTCAGTTGGCTAATACATCAGATACACTAGCAGTAGGACGCGGTTTAATGCCCCGTCCGTACTATTAAAATAGGTCTTAATATAATATTTAAAAGTGATCTTATATAATTGTGTATAAATAAATGATTGTCTCTCGTTAAAACTATGTATTCATTATCATGAGATCGGCTTAGATGTATATTAGAGCCATATGGTTATAAGTGAAAATTTCATCTAAGTTTATAGGTGCACCCATGGGATATAAGGACTCCACCTACATACCAATATCAATAACAATAACAGTAATAATAAATACAATATATAGTAATTAAATCGTTAACAGTACCATTGTATGTCTATCATATCTCCATAATTTGTACAACCATCATCATCGCCTTCTCTATTGAGATATATTACCGATGACCTTACTATACACCTTACTCTACACCTACCCCATGTTTATACTTACACCTCCTTATATACCTAACCATACACTACCCTATACCCCTACCAGTGATACACACCGCACAATTGTACAACCTTTTTTTAAACATTAAACGCTATCTTAATATTGCAAAAATAACAAAAAATATATCTATTAATAATACACAGTAATAATACACAATATTGCAATTTAATTTAAAAATTATCATCACTACTACCTCACTCAGTTATAGATCCGATAGTTCTCCTGCTTCTACCCCTACCCAGCCTACCCCATGCCCACTGGGTATCGCCCAGGTATATAGTGATCCTACTCCGCAAATACTCCTACACCTAACCCTCATTTATACCCGCACCCCTTACCCCCACAGGTAATGAGCTGATATTGCTTCTGTTCCCAATGACTCCGATACCCCTATATCCCTATAACCTATAGTACACCTACTTCTACCCCTACCCCACCCTTACCCACCTTCGCCCCCATCCCTACAGGCATAGAACCGATAGTACTCCTACTTCTACCCCTACCCCACCCTTACCCACCTTCGCCCCCATCCCTACAGGCATAGAACCGATAGTACTCCTACTTCTACCCCTACCCCACCCTTACCCACCTTCGCCCCCATCCCTACAGGCATAGAACCGATAGTATTCCTACTTCTACCCCTACCCCATCCTTACCCACCCTCGCCCCCACCCCTACAGGCATAGAACCGATAGTACTCCTACTTCTACCCCTACCCCACCCTTACCCACCCTCGCCCCCATCCCTACAGGAATATAACCTATAGTACACATACTTCTACCCCTACCCCACCCTTACCCACCCTCGCCTCCACCCCTACAGGCATAGAACCTATAGTACACCTACTCCGCAAGGAATCCGAGCCTGACCTATTAATAGCGGTAACCGGCGCAGTGTGGAAGTGCGCTATCAGTCTACAGAACGTCGTACAGTTCCACCGGCTGAACACCATAGATCTACTCGTGAATCTGCTGACCGATCAGCCCGAACCGGTACTGGTCAACGTAGTGGGCGCTATCGCCGAGTTGTCCCACGATCCGGCCAGTAGGCAGTGTATTAGGCAGTCCGGTGGTATTCCGTTCCTCATTCATCTGCTTACAGGTTGCGGACGTTCGCGCGTATGTGTGCGCGCGTGTATGTGTGTATATGTGTGTATGTGTATGTGTGTGTGTTACTTAATCAATAGATAAAGTTATATTATAATAGATGAAAGTATTCCACTATATAATCTATATATATATATATATATATATATATATATAGTTTATAAGAGTTTGAATGCACTGGTGACACCAATGTACATTGTAAATTATACAATAACCTATGTACAATGTATATCTGGACTAGTAACAAGCAACACGTATATACTAGTGTTGACTCTACCCTATAGTAACCCCCTTCCCCTCTAGTAACCCCCATCCCCCCATAACCTATGTACAATGTATATCTGGGCTGGTAACAGCCGACACGTATATACTAGTGTTCCCTATACCCTATAGTAACCCCCTTCCCCTCTAGTAACCCCCATCCCGCCATAACCTATGTACAATGTATATCTGGGCTGGTAACAGCCGACACGTATATACTAGTGTTCCCTATACCCTATAGTAACCCCCTTCCCCTCTAGTAACCCCCATCCCCCATAACCTATGTACAATGTATATCTGGGCTGGTAACAGCCGACACGTATATACTAGTGTTCCCTATACCCTATAGTAACCCCCTTCCCCTCTAGTAACCCCCATCCCGCCATAACCTATGTACAATGTATATCTGGGCTGGTAACAGCAGACACGTATATACTAGTGTTCCCTATACCCTATAGTAACCCCATCCCCCATAGTAACCCCCCACCCCCCCATAGTAACCCCCCCCCACCCCCATACAGATATCCACGTGGGCACTAACAGAGCTCTATTGATCAACGTCGCTAAAGCTATCGGTCAATGCGCTCAAGACACCGAGACTATGAAGTTAACTAATCGACATGTGTGCGCGTGTGTGTGCGTGTGTGCGTGTGCGTGTGCGCGTTGATACGTAATGTACTGTACGCACTCATCCGTGAACATCACACTGTACGCTCTCCAAACAGTACACCTATTGTACCGCGTGTCTATAGTTGTATATCAAATGGCATGGTATACCATATATAGTCTATAGTATACTATATATATATATATATATATATATATATATATATATATAGTTATAAACCACATTTTTACTTCGATTTATATAGCGTGATACTGCTAGATCCTACTGCTTCAAATTATTTCTTACAAATTAATATAATTTTAATAAATTATTTTACCGATATTTAGTAAATTCAATATATGTTCAATATATATACAAAAAAAAGTTCAATATATGACAAATTTAAGCGGCATAAATGCCTTTTCAAATCGGACTTATTTGTTAGTGTGAACTATTGCTGTTAATGAACTCGGACAGTTCGAACAAGTATCGAATATTATCGAACTTTTGATACCTCGAACTTTGAACACAAATTCGGTTTCGAACTTTTGATACTTCGAACTTATGACTTTCGAACTTTGAATTTAAGTATCGAACTTTCGTAATTCGAACTTGTTTTGCAATTATCGAACTTGCGATCATATGTTTGATAATATAATTAATTTAAGTTATCCAAATTATCGGGCCAGACTCAGCCATGGTTATCCAAAACATTCATGCATATTAGCCTCAGTTATCCAAATCATTGATGCAGTCTCAGTATCGGTTATCCAAAGAATCAATGTAGATATTAGATATTATAAAACTAATAAAAATAATAAAAACATAAATTAGCCACCTATGGAAACAATAACATTTATTTATACACAGATTATTTAAGAGATATATAGATTAATATTTATATTTATAATAAATAATTAAAAATGATAATTAAAATGTAACATACAAATATATTTTTGTTATATCTAGTAAGAGTCTCAATTTGGTTTGAGTCCATTACGTAATAGTCTTGGTTCGTTTTTTGCTTGTAGAGTAAAAGTCTCAGGTAGACATATTTTACCCAAAGGCACGGTTCTATCAAAATACTTGGCGTAATTTATATACAAGTATCGATACTTTAACAATTGTATTCGAACAAGTTCGATACTTCAAATATTTAGTTCGTTTACAGCACTAGTGCGAACGCAGTCTAATCATTGGTATAAAAAAAGATTAATTCTTTATATTATTCGTTTATATAGATGGGTCTAATAATTATACGTGAAGCGCGCGCGCACAGGTGCATACGTATGCGTACCAACGCGGCACTCTCACTTACACGCATACGATACCCCTCCCCAGGTTGATACACAAATCAGACGGCGTTCGACTTCTGTGGTCTTTGTTGAAGAACACCAACCCGTCCGTGATCAGGAGTGCCGCCTGGGCGATATGCTCCTGTATCGAGCACTCCAAAGAGAATAGACACGTATCCACTTCCGCTAGTAAGGAGGGCTCGGATCCCTCGCTATCATTGCATCATTTCCACATATGTATATATATAAGCTAATATACTTATATTATGTAATATATTATAGTTATTTTATTTCAAATATAATTAACAATAATTTTATATATATATATACATATAAGATAATATATATATAAATATATATATATATATATATATATATATATATATTATTTAATATATTCTATTTCTATTATTTATAATATAATTAACATTAACGATAAGGTTAATTTTGTGTACGTATGTTAATGTGCACATCTCACTTGCAGGCATCTGTTCGATCATTCGTTAGTCATTATTTAACTAGCTTACGTATACACATACCCATACGTACACACATACCCATACGTACACACATACCCATATACGTATACGTATTATTAATTATTAAATATTTAAAAATAACCGTCGTAAGTTGGTAACTCGGTTTATTCGAAGAAAGCCGTCTGAATATAAATGTATCTTCACTATAACAATTTTACTAAATGTTAACTATCGATACGAACATCTGATGAGCGAAGAACGAATCTATTAGTTTATTAATAGGGAACAATACAAATAGTAACAACTACGATGATATTCTTTAACATGCAGGCACGTTAATACTTTCTGAATAGCAACCGCAATAGGCACCTTATTAATGCACGGTATTAACGCAATTGATTTCACTAGTCCTAGAGATGTCATAGTAGCTCGATCATACATCGGGGGTATGTATACATTAGTTCTATAGGTACTATATTATATATAGGCATATCTATAGATAAAGTATTATTCTCTTGGTAGTATAATTATAGTAGTATCGGTGGTTAATATTTCTAAAGGAGGTATCCCACTACCAGTATTTCCGTAAATAATGTGCGGAAATTTATGCTAGAAAGCGATTTTCTATCAATTTTTTTTATTTTTATCAAATATTAATTAAGTTATAAGCATATATCTAGAGGTCATATAAATCCCGAATACGGCAAATGTCTAATACGGATAGTGTCACCCGTCGGATACCCTATAACCAATCAGCGTGCAATGTGTGAAATATTCTGATTTTAATAAAATCTAAAATTTTATTATTTAGATACTTAACTTGCATTATTAATTAATAAATTAATAAAAATTAATAAATTAATTACTAATTAAATTATATTAAATTATTCATGAAATTAATTATAAATAATATAATTGTAATTTATCTGGTTCATCAATAATATAGATTTTATCTAGTGGTATATAGGGTGTCCGTATTATAACACAGGGTATCCGTATTCGGACATGGGTACCGAATACGGACACCGCCGTTATCTATTGAATAAAAAGATTAAATACAATTTTAAAATCACAATTATATCTATAATCATATAATATTAATATATTGTAATATTTGAATACATATATTGAGTCATAAAATTATAAGACGATTTATTATTAAAGTGTCCGTATTAGGTTCCCCTACTATATTATACAATATAATTGATTTATTTATACATTTATTTTTTTATTTTTCTTTATTCGGTATTATTTATATACTTAATTTATATTATAAACTTGGTATCTTATACCTAATCCTATACCTATATTCATTTTTATTATTTGTTTAATTATGTATTTTATTGCATATGAATTGATTTTATTTTACTTCCTTTGTCTACTGAAATAGTGATAAGCTCGGTAATTTTATATAGTTATATAAACATGGTATTAAACATAAATAAAATATTACTATATATAGTAATTTATACATATCATATATATATATATATATATATATATAAATATATAGTTATAATGTAATGCTAACATTTTAAAATATATCTTCAAGGAAAATATGACAAAATCTGAATTAAACTACAACCAGAATCCTGATATAAGTCACGTATGTATTGTTCGCACATTACCTAACTAGTGTTTGATCTAATCTATATCATAGGCCGTGCAGTGTACAGTGTACGGCGTACACTCTTTCTATCATTTTATAACATGATGTCTTACAATAATGCTACATTAATTATGTAACTTGATGCAACAACATATACACCTATATCTACACCTACACCTACACCTACACCTATACCTACACCTACACCTACACCTATACCTATACCTATACTTACACCTACACCTATACCTATACCTACACCTATACCTATACCTATACCTACACCTACACATACACATACACCTATGCCTACACCTATACCTATAAGCTATAACTATACCTACACCTATACCTATACCTATACCTACACCTATACCTACACATATACCTACTCCTATATCTATAAGCTATAATATACCTACACCTATTCATACACCTTACATCTATACATACACCTATACCTATATCTATACACTTATACCTATACCTATACCTACACCTATTCCTACACCTTACATCTATACATACACCTATACCTATATCTATACACTTATACCTATACCTATACCTACACCTATACCTACACCTACACCTACACCTATACCTACACCTACACCTACACCTATACCTACACCTATATCTATACATACACCTATACCTATACCTATACACTTACACCAATACCTATACACAGATTTCGTTCGTCAAAGAGAAGATTATCATCCGTGATAAAAACTATGATTCAGACGGAGAACTAAACTCCTACCACAGTGTTAGTCACAGTGATGTGTACGTGCGTATGTGTGTAAGGCTGTACGTGCGTATGTGTGTACGGCTGTACATGCGAACGCATACGCAGCTTACATTGAACGCATAGAATTCAAACATTTCCTATGATAATCTATGGAAATATAATAAATTATAATAATAAATAAGAGCAGATAGTATATAGAATGTATTATATATTTAGATTTCTTATAATAATAATATATTTTACTTGAATCAATATATATATATATATAAATATGTAAATATATATCCTTTATATCATGTATACACATACATTTATATAGTAATGTTATATATCTAACATTAATATATGTGTATACAATTATTGTCTATAGTTATATTATATTATCCTACCAAACATCATCATACACTATCGTTAATTATACTATTTCTTGTTTTAGAATGATGACGATACAGAGGTTAGACATCAAGTAGTAGTATTTACATATTACCTATACATATACATGTATTACTCATCGGAAATGTAGGAATAATATATTCCTTATAAGGTATTATTATTACCTTATAAGGTATTATGTTACTATCAACATATAATGTAAGTCGAGCAGTGTAATTCGTGTATGTTTAATTATATTTACACTGTACATTGTACAGTAGACCGGTTCGTTCGATTCAATTTTTAATCCTTCATATAAAATATAATACATATCTATATTTTAGTATAATATGTATTAACAATTTTTATAAAAAAATAGTTACCTTTGGTCACGAAGCATTTAAAGTTTGAAATATAAATTATTATTTTTAAATAAAATGTATAATATTCCATGTATAATAGTAATGACGCCATCTTATTATCTTTGATGTTTACAAATATTTAAATTAATATTTAAAATTAATTATGTATTTGTATTATATTTAATGAATTAATATAATATATACCATTATTTATATTTATTAATAATATAATATCTATATTTCATTTTTATATCTACAAATTATCAATATTAATGTCTCCTAAAACTCGAGAAAATACACCATTTTACAAAGTATTTATTTCAAAATAATTCAAAAAAATAATTAATTTTTAAAATTAATATATATAATTATACTTTACATAAATTTGAGTGATCAGATTGTATTGGATTGTGGATATGAGTTAGATATAAATGTCCTTTATACAATTACAATTTAAAAAATTAAAAAATATGTAAACATATTTTGTATTTCATATTTCAAATAAAAATCCAAAAAAATTTACAAATGATGCTAATTTTTTTTCTAAAAATAATTTTTAATTTTTTAATAATTAATTTGAATTGTATTATTATTATCTATAAATTATATATTTTAATTTTAAAAATTAAATTGTAATAATTTATTTATATTAAATTATACGATTTTTAGATATTTTTTTTTACTAAAATTATTTTATAAAATTTGGGCATCTAGATTGTTATGAAAAATATTTTGTATTGTTAATACTACTTGTTATATATGTTTCTAGGATATATCCATAGTTGGCTTAAAAAAAATCATTCAATTTTATAAAAATTGAATAAAACTTATTTCTATATCTCCCCCATGTTAAATTTTATATGTATTCAATGTTAAAATTAAAAGGTCTCGTGACATAACAATATTTAATATATAGGTCTAAAATTTTAAACACTTATTTATCATAGCATACATATTTGTCACAGATGTGAAGGTTTATAAAATTACGAAAAAAAATTGAGTACGAACCGGTCTATTTTACAGCTTATCATATATATATATATATATAATGTGTATATAGTTATGCGTCTTTATGTGCATTCGGGATATACATGCAGATATATTTCATACATTTATCTTTCAACATAAATGGATACATAAATGGAATACATTATAATCAAACACTAAAATAATATATAAAATAATAATATTGATATGTAGGTGATATTTATACAAATGTAATAAAATAATGAATCGTAAAGGAGGTCATAGTGTAAAGGTCGTAGTATAATAACGAGGGCTTAACATGATATCATATTATATGTCATACATAATGTTGTCGAAAATGTAATGTAAATTAGTGGACATTATTTAATACGTATTGTATTAGAAAATATGTGCGGCGTATGTGCGAAGCATTGTGCGTATGTGTGCGTATGTGTGCGTATGTGTTCGTATGAGTGCGTATGAGTGTGTTGTTAATTATATTTAATTGTACCTAATTATATATTAATATGATATCACGTGTGTTAACTTTTACAGGATTCAGACGAATATGTTAGTTATCATCGATAACACTTATCATTTATTATCACTTATCATTTCGTATCGTATCTAAGCATCTCTCGTGTTCACTAATCATATCTTATCACTTTTCATGTTATCAGTGTGTTATATATTACTATCATTTATTTATCTTTACACTTTATTTCCACATATTATATATATTTAATTATTTATCTACATACAATAGATATATAAGTTATACGTATAAACTAATGATATAATTGCATTAAAACGTAAACAATATTATATTATAATTACACGTTAATTATTAGGTATACATTATAATAATTATTTCCTAGTATATATATATATATATATATATGCGTATGTGTGTGTTTGTTGCATTAAAATCACTAGCTTAAGCCCGGCCGTCGATAAACTCAAACGACGCGGCCATAAATATATTTCTGCCTGAATTAATGAGAACAACTTATTGCCCATAGGACGCCGGTGAAACTGTGCGCTCTTTCGTGGGTGGTCTAGAGCTGATAGTGTCGCTACTGAAGCACGAAGATATCGGAGTGTTGACCAGCATCCTGGCGGCTATCACTAACATCTCCAAGGACGAGGAGAATCTGGCGGTGATCTCCGACCACGGCGTTGTACCGCTCCTGTCTAGGCTCACCGTCAAGGTCAACTAGACACGCCCATCTCACTTCTAGATATGCCCACTCACCGATACACGGCGCTTCGTTACGTTAACACTCGCCAACATTATATTCGTCAACATCTAACGCGTTTTATCGTTTAAAACCGCGCGATTATTATTCGCGTAAATATCGGAGATGATTCGGAGTATATTCGCGTTAATATTCACTCGAAACATTCACGAATATTCGCGTAAATATCTAATATTATCCATAAAAACCACGATTATTGGCGAATATTCGCGTTTGATGTGTAGTCTCCTCCCCCTTCCACTTCGTGACCTTTAACCTCGCGTGCATTATACAATAACTGATAAAGTGTTTAATCTTGTTTATCTCATCCCTAACAGCTACAACTCGGATGGACAGAGGTAATTTGCTAAATATTCTAGTGATAAGTATTGCATTAATGTTACCTATATATATTTATATATTAAAATATAATATATGTATATACATACATAGAATGTAATATATAATGTATCTATATATATACATTATCAATAATAATCAAATACATTATGAATAAATAAATTTAAATAACGAGACGAATAAATTATATAATATTAGTCAGAAATTAGTAATAATATACATATATATATATATATATATATATATATTATACGCTTTATAATACTGATTCGATGGTAACTAACCATACACACTATTACCACATACAGGGCGATTCGAGGAAAGAGGACGATCTCCGCCTATACCTGAGCGAAACGATCGCCAGGTGTTGCAAGTGGAGCGATAATAGGATTGTGTTCGGTCAGAACGGAGCGGTGGCGCCACTAGTAGGATATCTGAGTTCAGACGACATCAATGTCAAAAGGTCAACCGTGCGAGCGCTTTACGAGCTGTCAGCGGAACCGGACAACTGTATCGTGATGCACGAATGTTCGGCCGTCAAGGTAAGTCAGCACACCAGATAGTGTAGTACCATTTTAACGGGTATTGGGGGCAACTTCCCCTCACTTTTGAATGTTTACCTACACGCAAAATAGTATTTTTATATCATACTAAATTATATCGTATACTATTATACTTATGACTATAGTCCTATTTATTTAGAATATATTAATAATAATAATAATAATAATAATAATCAGATTAGTTCCTCGTAATAGACGAGAGTGAACCTATGTAGATATAGAAGTTCACCGAACTTATTGAGATATCTACCTTTCAGTAAAAGGAATAGAAAAAAACATGTTAATAAAAGTAACAATAGAGTAAAAATCATTAATAATTCCTATTCCGATAAAAGGTGACACTAAGAAATGCTCAAATTACCGAACACTAATCCTAATACCACATCCGAGCAAAATTATGTTAAGAATAATATTAAATAGACTAATGCCGCAAGCTAAACAAATATTAACTGAAGAGCAAGCAGGGTTCAGAAAATCAAGAAGCTCTATTGAACAAATTCTTAACAGTAGAATAATAATGGAGAAGTACATTGAAATTGAGAAAAATGTGTATCATAACTATATTGACTTCAAAAAAGCCTTTGATAGAGTATGGCATAATGGGCTATGGAGTGTCATGGGCCATTTTGGCATATCTCATGAAATTATAAGAATAATTGAATCGCTATATGAAAATTCGAATAGTGCTGTAATACTAAATAACAAGACATGAGACTTCTTCCACACTACAGTTGGAGTAAGACAGGGTTGTCTGATATCCCCAGTGTTATTCAATATTTTCTTATAACAAATCATGCAGGAAACACTCCATAACCACAAGTCAACTATATCTGTTGGTGGTAGGATTATAAATAACCTTAGATTTGCTAACGATATCGATCTAATCGCTTGAACCAATTCCGAATTACAAGAGCTTACTAATAGACTTTCTGAAGCTTCTAAATATTATGGGATGGAAGTAAGCAAAGAGAAAAGTAAGACAATGGTAAATAGTAAAACGAAAGTGCAAAAATAATGATGGACGTAACCATACTCGAAAATGTCAAAACATTTAAGTTTCTGGGATCGACGTTGAAATCAGATGGATCATCAGATAACGAATTACGAATACGATTAGCAACAGCAACCTCAGCAATGGTAAAACTTGGAACAATATGGCAAAGCAAAAAAATTGCATTCCATGTAAAATACAACCTATAAATCACTTATATTATCAATACTTCTCTACGGCTGCGAAACTTGGACCTTAATGGAAAAAGAGGAAAAAAAGATACAAGCATTCCAAAATAAATCGCATAGAAGATTACTGTGTATTACATATCGCCAAAGAAAAATAAATGACTATATCCATGAAAAAATGATAAATCTAATAGGCAAATATGAACCACTCTTAAGATCTATAAAACGAAGAAAGCTTAAGTATTATGGTCATATTTGTCGACACGATGGACTGGCCAAAACCATTCTACAAGGAAAAGTAGAAGGCAAGAGAAAAAAAGGCCGGCCACGAAATAATTTGATGCACAACATAAGTAAATGGACAGATAGAAGTACTAGCGAACTAACACGGATGACGGAAGATCGCGAAAAATGGAAGAAATTTGTTGTTGATACTTGTCTGATGATTCCCTCTACGATTCAAGAGTCAAGGGAGTAAAAGTAAGTAAGTAAGAGTAAAAAATAGAAAATAAAATTAGAAATTTCAAAAAAAAAGTAAAAGATAAATATAAAGTAATATTATAAATATTAAAATAGTTAAAATACGAATAAATATTAAATATATAAGTATTATATATAAATAAAAAATAAAGTTATAAGAATAGATACAAATAACAATAAAACAGGATATGTACAAATAAAGAGGAAAAATAACATATAGTTGATAAGTGACCACAACGAACAAAATAGTATAAGGCTACAAACTTTCAGCATGGATGTGCCAAGTCCATTGAAATCTTGAGATGACCCTCCCCATAATCATACTAATTTACTTACTACTCTTCATATAATACACCACCGCACGACGTGCTGCGCACGTTACAATAAAAATACCAAAAATATGAAATACTATCTTTTCTAAATAATAAATAAATAAATATAATTTAAATAATAAAAGAATAATAACAATTTAATAATATTTAATAATAATAATAAATATTAATGAAAAATAATAATAATTACAATAGAATGTATACAAGAAATAATAGTAGTTAACTCGTAATACAATTTTAATAAAATAATAAGAATAATAATAATCAACAATACATTTAAAAACAAATAATAATAAAAATTATAAATGATATAAATATTATAGAAATAATATAATTATAAAACTATTCTAATTACTAAATTTCAATCATTTGTTACAAATAAAAATATATATATATATATAAAATAAATAAATAAATACATTAATATTTACAAATACTTTTTTTAACCATTTACAACTTTTTCATAGGGTTAGGGTTTTTTATATTAATATATAGTGAAGTCCATATCAAAGGACCTTTATAACCAATACAGCATTTATCACAATGACGTGATATATTGGGAACAAAGAATTCTTAGTTGTTGACCTTAGAGAATAAATTGTCTATTTTTATTAAATAACTTAAAAGTATGTGGATGTAGGTTATGTTATTGTTATACCAAGCTTTATACATGTATTTAAATATTTAAATCAATACTATCATTGAATTTAAGTTTTCTGTTATGTATATAAATATGGTCTATATTTGATCTATTATTTAGATAATAAATTGCCCTTAGACATGTCATAGATGCATCAGTAATATAGTAATACATTGAATATTATTCAAATATTGATTACCCCATAGTACTGAGCAATACTGTAAATTTCCATTAATGGCTATAGAATAAAGAGTAATATATATTCAAAAGGTATTCTCTATTCAATTTAGATTTTAATCTATTTATTAAAGAGATACATCGATTAATTTTGGATTTAATATTATTTGTCTGCATTTTCCTGTTAAGATTTTTATCTATAAATATACCCAACAACAAAATATAATCTCATTGCTTAATAATAAAATCATTAATTTGTATTAATAGGAGATGTATTTTATTAGATAATGTTTTAAATATAATTTTTACATACCTATATATATATTGTAAACAAACATATTTTTGGAATTTGCCAACCCACTTTCAAATAAAAAGGCACTGCCAGAATATGTAGTCGTACTTTAGTGTATAGCTCTTTATATATATATAGTCAACTCCTGCTTACTCGGAAACCTCGCTAACTCTTTTTCGATATAGAAGTATGATATCTAGATATTATCTATTATATATATATATAACTCCTTTCTTAGATACAGTGACAATAATAACAAAGCTTATTATACATGTATATAGTGTACTGTAAAATAAACTTGTGAAAAGCCCATACGTATGTAGTACTTCATAGATTAAGTAGGTAATTGGTGCCTACCTACCACTGAAAGCTTAAACATAGGTAAGGGTTTTCTATAATGTACGTAGCTATGATTGTAGTGATTGTATATGATTCAGGGTTTCGGGATATAACCATAGTTATTAGTTTTATATTAATTGATTAGTAATTATATATATATATATATATATAAATATAAATATATATATATATATATATACAATTAATTAAATATCTAAAATCCATAACTAATATAATAATAAAAACCTCTAATTAAAGTGTATTCCAAAACCCATAACAATATCAAAATACTACACCCATAACTGAATAAATATTGTTAATTTTTACCAGTTGTTAAGCTTTCAATGATAAATCAAAAACCATAACTAAATGCATCTATATACGTAGTGACCAATAGTAACTGACTACCCTCTTTATGAGCATATATTACGATATAATATCCGATACTCTCCATCGAGTAGAACTCGTATAGAGTCGTACGTTCTCGATACACTATTTTCGATTAAATTCGATCCCCCCTACCCCCTTAATACGAATCATGCATAGTCTAGTAATGTTGAATACCGTTACAGATACTCGTGAAGATGGTACAGAGCACCGACATTCAGATACAGGAGCACTCGGCCGGCATCATAGGCAACATACGCGCTATTGCGATAGCTAACGAGAAGTTCAAAACCCAGTAGAGAGCCCTGGATATCGAGGACAGGACACGAACACACACACAGCGAGATCTCGCGTTATCATTTTGAATAAATATATACACTATTTATTTCCTTAATAACTATAGTTATATTATATATAACTGCTCGTGTGGCTCAGTTGGCTAAGGCGTCTGATTCATACGCAATAGGACGCGGGTTCAAGCCCCATCCCGGACCATTAAAATATGTCTTTACATAATATATAAAAATTATCCTATATAATTGTATATAAATAAATGATCGGCTCTCGTTAAAAACATGTATGATTTAATATGAGAGCGGCTTCGAAGGGACATTAGAACCATATGGTTATAAGTGTAAAATTAATCTAAGTTCCTGGATGGGATGAAAGGATGGAAGGACTCCACCAAAATAAAAATAATAATAACAACAATATATATACTAATACTATTACTATTATTATTATTGAATATTATTATTATTATTATTACTAATACAATACTAATACAATACTAATACAATACTAATATAATACTACTAGTATATAATAATAATAATAAACACGATAATTGGGTACGTATATTTATTGAATAAACATTTACCTAAGTTTCGCTTGACACCGCAAAATATCGCCATTTCGTTAGGGTAACAATATCGATGTTGACATCGACGCGAGTTACCCTAAACCATGCTGTACAAGTATCAATTAAGCTTATTATTTCCTATATGCGCTTTAAGAATTTCTTATTTTTGTTATTAATTACACTTTTAGACGCCATTCTCTTCTTCTGTACACATCTAATAGTTGATCTGCTTCGAGATTTTGAGGATTTTCTTACTTTCGTTGGCTTCCTGTTTAATGAACGTATTTTAGACGCCACTCTCTTATTCTGTACACATCTAATAGATGACCTGCTTCGAGATTTTGAGGATTTTCTTGCTTTCGTTGGCTTCCTGTCAACTGAACGTCTTTTAGACGCCACTCTCTTATTTTGTATACATCTAATAGTTGACCTGCTTCGAGATTTTGAGGATTTTCTTGCTTTCGTTGGCTTCCTATGTACTGAACGTCTTTTAGACGCCACTCTCTTCTTTTGTACACGTCTAATAGATGACCTGCTTCTAGATTTTGAGGATTTTTTCAATTTCAAGTTGCGTTTATTCGAAGACACCCTCTTCTTTTGTTGTCTTTTCATCGATATACGTTTGACACACAGGCTCTTTCGTGATTTAGTTTTCCTATTATTCTTTCTCAACGCTGATCTACTTCTCATAGCCGTTCTACGTCTCATCGTAGCCTTCTTGATAATACGTGCACCTGTCCTATTTTTCAAATACTTCGAGGAAACGGCCGTTTTCTTAACTGAGGCCCTCTTGCATATTTTCTTTTTCATTGTACCACGTGACTTCAACAAGGGTACTTTGGACGTCGTCCTCTTGCATCTTCTGTTTACGTTGCTTACCATTTTGTTGTAAGGAAGCGGCTGTTTGTTGTTATTTATGATTTGTATTACTATTTCAATTGCGATGTCAGTGCTTGAGAGTAATTAGGCAATCAATTAAGTGATTTTATTTATTAGCAATTTTTAATATTCGTATATTTTAATTACACAAAAAAAACAAAAAAATAAATTAAAATGCGAGAAAATTATTGTTTATTTATTAACAATTTCGATTTTATTTGTAATCCTATCGGAAAAGTAAATCTATTACTACTACTACTACTACTACTACTACTACTACTACTACTACTACTACTACTACTACTACTACTACTACTACTACTACTACTACTACTACTACTACTACTACTACTACTACTACTACTACTACTACTACTACTACTACTACTACTACTACTACTACTACTACTACTACTACTACTACTACTACTACTACTACTACTACTACTACTACTACTACTACTACTACTACTACTACTACTACTACTACTACTACTACTACTACTACTACTACTACTACTACTACTACTACTACCACTACTACTACTACTACTACTACTACTACTACTACTACTACTACTACTACTACTACTACTACTACTACTACTACTAATACTACTACTACTACTACTACTACTACTACTACTACTACTACTACTACTACTACTACTACTACTACTACTACTACTACTACTACTACTACTACTTGAACATTCCGAGGCTTTTTCATGCACATTTCATCCCAATAACTCACTTCCACTTACAATAATAACCATCTACCGACCACCGCATCAATCTATTCCTCATTTTATTGAAGAACTCGATACTCTACTTTACGCATTAACTCCTAAAACAATTCTAACCGGTGATTTTAATATTCCTATCACCTCTACTTCACATAATTCTCGACATCTCTATGATATACTTGAATCACACAATTTGTCCCAAAAAGTCACTACCCCTACACATACATCAAACAATATTCTTGATCTTGTTATATCAAATAAATCATCTGATATAATTTCCAACACTGTAACTCATAACCTTATAACTGACCACTACATTGTCCTTTTTAATATCCATGTCCCTAAGCCAACCCGCCTATCAAAAACTATTAAAATTAGAAATATTGCTAAAATTAATATTTCAAAATTTATGGAAGACTTTATTAATAATATTTACATTTGTGGTAACAACAAAACTTTATCCCATTTTGACTATATTCTTTCCTCTACTCTTGATGTTCATGCACCTATTAAACAAAAGTCGATTATAGTACGTGATAACTCAAAATGGTTTAATAATAATCTTGTCACCGAAAAACGAAAACTACGAAAAGCCGAAAAATTCTGGCGTAGATCTAAATATACTACCGACTTTGACATATTTTTACTATGCAGACAGCAATATCGTAGTTTACTCAAAACAACGAAAGAAAATTATTATACTGATCTACTTACTAACGCAGGAAAAGACTATAAGAAAATATTTAAAATATCCAATACACTACTAGGGCGCCTTAATCGACGTATTCTTCCAGATACTTCTATATTAGATAATATTAATAACTTTGATATATTCTTTACCGCTAAAGTAAATGACATTATTACATCTCTTCCCTCCCCTTTATCATATGTACCAACCATCCCTCCATATTCTCTTTCATTACTGAACCTTCCATCTACTTCGCTGGTTGAGAAGCTTCTCCTGTCTGTGAAATCAACATGTTCCCTTGACCCCATTCCTGTCACCCTCTTACATAAGCTGATACCTTATATTGTTATGTACTATAAGGAAATAATCGAAGAATCAATTATATCTGGCTCAGTACCTTCGTGTATGAAGTTAGCTAATGTTACTCCTACTATTAAAAAAACCTGACTTGGATAAATCACTGCTCGCGAGCTACCGGCCGATATCACATCTCTCGTATATTTCTAAAGTACTTGAAAGAGTTGTAGCTATTCAACTTAATGACTATATACTCAGTAACAAAATCCTCAATAAATTTCAGAGTGCTTATACTAAAAAGAAAAATACCGAAACAGCTCTTGTCTATATTATTAATTCCCTTCAGCGTGCATCCTTTAATAAACATAGCTCTGTGATCATACTATTAGATCTTTCAGCAGCATTCGATACCTTAGATCATAGCACTTTAATGTTAAGACTTCAGTCTATAGGTATAAATGGAACCGCTCTTGAATGGTTCAAATCATATCTTCAAAATAGATATTTTTCTATTCAGATTGATTCTCTGACATCCACACCTCGGTCAATCCATCATGGTGTACCGCAGGGATCTGTTCTCGGACCAATACTCTTCAATATATACATGATCCCAATATTTGATATTTTTAATAAATATCCAAATATTGGCTACCATTCCTATGCAGATGACCTACAAGTATATATGATTTTAAAAGACCCTACTAAAGATATACCTATACTCAACAACTGCCTTGAGGATATACGAACATGGCTAAACTCAAACTCTCTCTCACTGAATAGCTCAAAAACCATTGCACTCCATATTTCTTTATCAAATAAGTCCACTATTCCAAATATATATATTGGTAATGATTGTATACCTTACTCCAGATCAGCCCGTAATCTAGGAATTATATTAGACACCACATTATCATTTACACATCAGATCTCCAATATAATTAAATCAGTAAATTTTATATTATACACTATACAAATTATTAGACCTTCAATATCCACTGAAATTGCTAAACTACTTATAACATCTCTTATTCTACCTAAATTAGATTACTGTAATTCGATTATTAATAGTATACCGGATTATTTACTACATAAACTACAACTTTTGCAAAATTCAGCAGTCAGACTCATATACAATATAAATAAATTCTCTAGAACACACATATCACCTTACATGAAAATATTACACTGGCTCCCAATTAAATACAGAATAATATATAAAATATGTATGCTAACCCATCATGCCACTCATCACAGCCAACCTGACTACTTACATACTCTACTTACTCCCTATACATCATCACGCCCAATTATCAAGTATACTCTAGTCATACCAGATTTGCGTAATGTATCCATAAAACAAAAGAGAGCCTTCTCAATATCTGCACCTATAGCCTGGAATAGACTTCCTTATAACATTCGTTCTATTCAATCAACCATGTTATTCAAAAATAAGCTTAAGACATATCTTTTCTCTTTGGCTTATCCTAATAACAACTAGTCAACATTTAATGCACGGCCGAAAATTTCTGATGAAGTTGATGGCAGTGCCTAAAACATTAGGTTACAGGTTACAGGTTACTACTACTACTACTACTACTACTACTACGACTACTACTACTACTACTACTACTACTACTACTACTACTACTACTACTACTACTACTACTACTACTACTACTACTACTACTACTACTACTACTACTACTACTACTACTACTACTACTACTACTACTACTACTACTACTACTACTACTACTACTACTACTACTACTACTACTACTACTACTACTACTACTACTACTACTACTACTACTACTACTACTATATACTACTACTACTACTACTACTACTACTACTACTACTTCTACTACTTCTTCTACTTCTTCTACTTCTACTACTACTACTACTACTACTACTACTACTACTACTACTACTACTACTACTACTACTACTACTACTACTACTACTACTACTACTACTACTACTACTACTACTACTACTACTACTACTACTACTACTACTACTACTACTACTACTACTACTACTACTACTACTACTACTACTACTACTACTACTACTACTACTACTACTACTACTACTACTACTACTACTACTACTACTACTACTACTACTACTACTACTATCAATCAATCAATCAAAACGATTTATTTAAACACTACAAATAACACACCAGGCGTTCTCAAGAGTGTAACAAAGCAAACAAACAAAAATAACATAATTGAATATAAACAAAATAATAATTAGTATTATTATAAACTGTACATTGCAAAATGCAATATTGGTTATTGATATATAAAAAAAAAACCATATGATATAATGTCATATGGAAAATAAAACATATCAAAAACATACATAACATAAATAACGTAAAAATAATAAATTAAGACTTTTCAATATTGAATAAATAACGTTTTAAATTAAATTTAAAGGTATCGTGATTAGGAATCATTCTTATTTTCAAGGGAAGAGAATTCCATAGTGGCGGCGCATAGTATTGAAAGGCTCTCTTGGAAGTTACTGGTTTCACTGATTTCTTGACTTGTAAGCAGTATACATCATTATATGATCGAAGTTCACGACAGATAGGTACTTTAACTGATAGGCAAGTTCTAATATATGAAGGACCTGCAGTGAGTGATTTATGAATTATACATAGAATTCTATATTTGCTTCTATTAATATTGTTGAGAATATTAAGATTATGTTGACGCAATGTAACACTCGAGTGATCAAATAAAGGTTGTTGATAGATTAATCGTACTGCCGAATGATCAATTCTATAGATACATTTATTCAATTTTTTGGATAGACCTAAATATATCGAATTACAATAATTAGTCGACGAAAATACCATTGCTTTAATTAGCATCGTAGTGAGGTCTTTGCTAATGAACTTTCTTATATATCGTATATTATATAAATGAAAATTTGCTTTCCTGCAAACAGTTGACATATGATCATCAAAATTCAATTTATTATCAATAGTAATACCAAGATATTTAATTTTTAGTGATGGAATAATTCTAATATTATCAATAAATATATCAGTGAAGTTATTAAAGTTATGCGGTAAGTTCAGTAATTCAGTTTTAGAAGTATTAAGTAGAAGTTTGTTCATAAGTAGCCATTTATTCACTTGATTGGCACATTCAACTAGCTCATTATTCATGACCAATCTACTATTAACAGAATAAATAAGAATATCATCAGCATAGAGATGAAATCTTAATGTTTTAAATGATTTGATAATATTAGTTATTGGGTTCAGATATATAGAGAATAGTAGTGGACCTAAGACGGATCCTTGCGGAACCCCGTACTTAAATGATTGAGATTTAGAATAAGAGTTATTGATCTTAACAGAAAAAGTTCTATTAGTGACAAATCCAATTAAGAAATCATGAGCAGTTGAAGATATACCGATGTCTAAAAGTCTATCTGAAAGGATATCAAAAGATAGCGTATCAAAAGCAGATGACAGATCTAGAAGTAGAATCTGAATTTTCTCATTTCTATCTGAAGATGTATATATATCATTTAGTATAAGAGTTATCGCAGTTTCTGTACTGTGGTTCTTTCTAAAAGCACTTTGTAAGTTACAGGATAAGTTATTAAAATCAATAAAAGTAGTTATCTGTTTAAAAACAATTTTTTCGAGAATTTTAGAGATTAAAGGTAGTTGAGCAATAGGGCGAAAGTTCGAGAGTTCATTTATATTAAGACTATTTTTCTTTAAAATAGGAGTAATAATAGAATGTTTTAAAATAGAAGGAATAACACCTGTAATAAGGGATTGATTAATGATTGAAGAAAAAAGTGGAGTGAGTGTGTTAGCTAAAGATGTCATCACAGTAAGAGGCAGAGAATCAGAGGGAGAAGCAGAATAAGCCGTAACTAAAAGATTATAGATGTCAACATTAGAAGGGAGCGTAAAATGAGTAAGAGTAGGAGTTTGATTTAAATGAGTATTTTGAGAATTTTCAGAGGAATTATTCAAATAATTGTATTGATTTATAGAAGGGGATGACAATTTTATTTTAATGACGAATTTGAGTAAATAATATCAATTTTAGAAATGAAAAAATCACTAAAATTATTACATAAAACATCATCAGAAATATTAGGATAAGATTTGTGATGAGATTTACCTAGAAGAGAATTAGTGAAAGCATAAAGCTTGCCCATGTTATTACCACACTTTAAAATTTCATTTTTATAAAATTCTTTTTTAGTAGAAGTTATACTCCTTTTAAAAGATAATTTTAACTTTTTTAAATTTATCATGTTAAAAGATGTGGAGTTTTTATTGAACATTCTTTCAGCTTTTCTCATTTGGCGTTTGATATATAAATTATCATTCGAGAACCATTCATTAGTACGATCACTAACTACTTTATTTTTAGAAGGAGCATATTTATTCAGTAGAAAAGTAAGAATTTGATCTAAAAAAGATATAGATATATTGTTGAAATTGGAGCTAGTATGATACTTGATATCAGTACTAAAAGATTCATAATCAATATTGCGAATATTTCTGTAGCTAATCGTTCGATTTGAATTGCAGTTAATATTAACGTTCAGAATGAATGAAACAGCATAATGATCAGAAATAAGAAATTTAATTGGAAGAATTGTTAAATAATTTAGATGAAAACTAGAACTGATAATTAAATCAAGAATATTATTAGATATATGTGTCCTTTCAGATACATGTTGAGTTAAAGATAAAGATTGTAAAATATTATTAAAAGAGAGAGCAGCAGTATTATCAGATCCAATATGAAAATTGAAATCTCCTAAAATAACGGTATTAATAAGAGAGATGTGGGAAACAAGTTCAAAAAAACAATCAATGAAAGAAGAATAAGCATTACTTGGAGGTCTATAAATTACAATTAATTTAAAATTATTGCAAAAATTTAATTTAAAGTTTGAAATTAAACATTCACTATTAGGTAAGTCAAATAATCTTGAATTGATAAGTTCAATACTTTTTTTATACAGTATACCTACTCCACCACCCGTACGACCACACACACGATTAGCTTGAATAAAATTATAATCTGTTGATTTTAATGAAGAAATGACTGCACAGTCGTTTTCATTAATACTACTACTACTACTACTACTACTACTACTACTACTACTACTACTGCTACTACTACTACTACTACTACTACTACTACTACTACTACTACTACTACTACTACTACTACTACTACTACTACTACTACTACTACTACTACTACTACTACTACTACTACTACTACTACTACTACTACTACTACTACTACTACTACTACTACTACTACTACTACTACTACTACTACTACTACTACTACTACTACTACTACTACTACTACTACTACTACTACTACTACTACTACTACTACTACTACTACTACTACTACTACTACTACTACTACTACTACTACTACTACTACTACTACTACTACTACTACTACTACTACTACTACTACTACTACTACTACTACTACTACTACTACTACTACTACTACTACTACTACTACTACTACTACTACTACTACTACTACTACTACTACTACTACTACTACTACTACTACTACTACTACTACTACTACTACTACTACTACTACTACTACTACTACTACTACTACTACTACTACTACTACTACTACTACTACTACTACTACTACTACTACTACTACTACTACTACTACTACTACTACTACTACTACTACTACTACTACTACTACTACTACTACTACTACTACTACTACTACTACTACTACTACTACTACTACTACTACTACTACTACTAAACAAGATAAAATACTTACCAATATCACTGAACTACTGAAAACATCTCACTTTAACTCACAGACCCGAACTCACTTTCCCGCTACTAATACAACCACATATCAAGCACACCATCACATCTCCCACTCACACCCTACTCAAACTAGAGCTTCCTCTTCCAGCTCCCGTCATCGAACACAACCCAACACTAATGCAAAAGCACCTCCCTTGCTGAAAAACGATCTTGTTTTATCAAACTCTATTGTAATTGAACACCTTACTCCCAGTCAAAGTACAAAAGTTTTCCTAAATGAATTTTTATCATATATTAATATATCCCCTGATACTATTCTATCCTATAAGATTGCCAAGTCGATTGCAATCATTATTTTTAAGTCAAATCAATGTTATCAGGCATTTACATCAAACCTATGCCACACCAGAAACAATCTACGCTACTCAAATCTTTATTTCCGTAATGAGCGCACCTCTTCTGAAATGATACGTGGTAGAATACTCTATCACGCCTACAAAGAACATCTAACTCCAGAAAATGTAAAATGTACATTTAACAACAAAACGAATATCTTTGAACTACGACCCAAACTAAAAAACTCAATAAAGATTGATTGGAACTCAAAAGCCATACACATATCCGAAATAAACTTCAACAAATGGACAATTTCCTACGAATCTTATCTTAAGATTCCAAACCAACATCATACACCTTCATAACCACCAACATTACCACCAACACCACCACCACTCCATAACCCGCCTACTACATCTAATTATACACTAAACACCTCTACATGACTGTACGACTATATAAGCCCGTATCACACTTCTGATGATCACAATAACATATCAACACATTGCCCTCCAATAAACTCATCCAACTCTACGACATATTCCACCTATAAACTTTTAAAAACTTCATCCCATAAATACCCATTAAAAGCTGCCAATACTTTTATCAATAGTACTAATACCACCACCACAACAAATATTCCTCACCTCAAATCCGCCACTCTTAATGTACACTCGATTAGAAACAAGGTCGATATTATCATTGAACTTTTCAAAGATCTGGACCTTGACATTCTATGCATCACTGAAACGTGGCTATCCACAAACGACACACCCATCATTGCATCACTAAATAATGATATACACCATTTTGTGCACCTCCCTCGTGCTGGCACCCACTATGGCGGTGGGATCGGTATTCTCTATAACAATAATATTAAAATGACCAACAATAAAGATCTAGAACAATTACACTCTGAAGCATTTTCATGTACATTCCATCCCATTAACTCACATCCATTCACTTTTATTACAATATATAGGCCCCCACATCATTCCATTCCTAAATTTATTGTAGAACTGAATAATCTATTAAATACCACAAACATGCATACAACAATTCTAGGTGACTTCAATATACCTATATCCAATAATTCACATTACTCCAAACTACTTAACAATACTATAGAATCCCACAACTGTATCCAACATGTCAACAAACCAACACACTCAACTGGAAACATCCTCGACTTAATAATAACCCACGACACGAACACCTCCATCACAGACATTACTGTTAACCGACTCATAACTGACCATCATATAGTCACTTTTTCAATACACTCTCCTAAACACAAACGACAACCTACAACCATACATTACAGACAAATCAAAAGCATAAACACCACTAACTTCATCGACGACCTTAACAAACTACTAAATATTTCCTCTGACCCCACTGACATCACAAATTTCGATATGCTCATTACAAAAACAATGGACAAACATGCACCCCTGATCACCAAAACAATCACTAAACGCAACAACACTAAATGGTTCAGCCCCCAACTTTCCACAACTAAACGCAAGCTGAGAGCTGCAGAAAAAATATGGAGAAGATCTAAAAGTAATGACGACCTGCTTCTTTTTAAACAGCAATCTACAATATATAGACATATGATCATAAGAGCTAAACAATACTATTATATCGACACGATTAAGGCTGCTGGGAATAATACTAAAAAACTCTTCGAGATATCGTACTCTTTACTCGGCCGTGCTACAACTCGCATTCTCCCAGACATTCCATTACAATCAATGCCTATACATTTCGACACCTACTTCAATAACAAGATAACTAACATAATCAATTCCCTTCCATCTCTAACGCTACCACAGATAACAACCTCCATATATAAATTTAACACATTTAACACCCCAACTTTGACAACTATCGACTCGCTCCTACAGGCTGTCAAATCTACATGCAAACTTGATCCAATACCAACTCCATTACTGCATATACTATCTACCCGACTTACATCCCACTATAAAACTATAATCGATAGATCCCTTACATCAGGTATCGTTCCTACTTCAATGAAACTGGCACTCGTCACTCCTATCATAAAAAACCCATCACTAGAAAAATCCACTCTTTCCAATTACCGCCCGATATCTAACCTGTCATATATATCTAAAACACTAGAAAGAGTAGTCTGCTCTCAACTCAATACTTACCTATACGCTAACAATATACTTAATAAATATCAGAGTGCCTATACGATTTATAAAAGCACAGAAACAGCACTAACACACATACTTGACAAAATACGACTCTTCCCTACTCAACATCCCTCAATCATAGTTCTTCTCGACTTATCTGCTGCTTTCGACACAATTGATCATACTATACTGTTACATCGCCTCGAAAGCATTGGACTAAGTGGAGTAGTTCTTGCCTGGTTCACCTCTTACCTCAGTGACCGAACATACTCAATATACATAGAAAAACATAAAACCAAACCCCGCACACTATCACATGGAGTTCCACAAGGATCCGTCCTAGGTCCCATCCTCTTTAATATATACATATCTCCCCTATTGGATATATTTGATAACTACCCTGATATTCATTTCCACACCTATGCTGACGACTTACAAATTTACTGCAACTTACCAAACCCATCAACAAACATAGCTACACTAAACAACTGTCTAGAAGATATTCGACGCTGGCTCTCAACCAACTCACTATCACTAAACACCCATAAAACACAAGCAATACTAATCAATACCACAACAACCATACCAATCGTCCCACTCATTCAGATAAACAACCACGACATAAAATACTCCCCCTGCGTAAAAAATCTCGGAATCACAATTGACCAAACATTGAATTTCACCCAATATACAATTGATTTATCCAAATCTATTAACCGAACACTACACACAATCAGACTAATAAGACCATCTATAACCACAGAACTATCAAAATTACTAGCAACATCCCTCATACTTCCACGACTTGACTACTGTAACTCTATACTTCATAGACTCCCCAAAAACTCACTAATACCACTCAACCGATTACTGAATTCCACTGCACGAACTGTCTACAGAATCCCCAAATACTCCAGGACTCACATAACTCCATACCTAAAATCTCTTCACTGGCTTCCCATCACACAACGTATCCAATACAAAACCTTACTTATATCCCACCAAGTCATTCATCACAATCACCCCGACTACCTAACTGACATACTAATAGAAAATAACACATCTAGAATACAACGTAAAATCAATAAATACAAATTACTTATACATAATCCAAAATACATATCACGCAAACAAGAAACAGCATTCTCAATATCTGCCCCAAAATTATGGAATAACCTCCCTTACAATATAAGAGAAATCACCTCAACCCCACTCTTTAAACGTAAATTAAAAACACACCTGTTCGAAATTGCATATAAATAACCCACGAAAACACGGCCGAAAACTCACACGATGTTGATGGCAGTGTATAAACCATTAGGTTACAAGGTTACAAGGTTACTACTACTACTACTACTACTACTACTACTACTACTACTACTACTACTACTACTACTACTACTACTACTACTACTACTACTACTACTACTACTACTACTACTACTACTACTACTACTACTACTACTACTACTACTACTACTACTACTACTACTACTACTACTACTACTACTACTACTACTACTACTACTACTACTACTACTACTACTACTACTACTACTACTACTACTACTACTACTACTACTACTACTACTACTACTACTACTACTACTACTACTACTACTACTACTACTACTACTACTACTACTACTACTACTACTACTACTACTACTACTACTACTACTACTACTACTACTACTACTACTACTACTACTACTACTACTACTACTACTACTACTACTACTACTACTACTACTACTACTACTACTACTACTACTACTACTACTACTACTACTACTACTACTACTACTACTACTACTACTACTACTACTACTACTACTACTACTACTACTACTACTACTACTACTACTACTACTACTACTACTACTACTACTACTACTACTACTACTACTACTACTACTACTACTACTACTACTACTACTACTACTACTACTACTACTACTACTACTACTACTACTACTACTACTACTACTACTACTACTACTACTACTACTACTACTACTACTACTACTACTACTACTACTACTATCAATCAATCAATCAAAACGATTTATTTAAACACTGCAAATAACACACCAGGCGTTCTCAAGAGTGTAACAAAGCAAACAAACAAAAATAACATAATTGAATATAAACAAAATAATAATTAGTATTATTATAAACTGTACATTGCAAAATGCAATATTGGTTATTGATATATAAAAAAAAAACCATATGATATAATGTCATCTGGAAAATAAAACATATCAATAACATACATAACATAAATAACGTAAAAATAATAAATTAAGACTTTTCAATATTGAATAAATAACGTTTTAAATTAAATTTAAAGGTATCGTGATTAGGAATCATTCTTATTTTCAAGGGAAGAGAATTCCATAGTGGCGGCGCATAGTATTGAAAGGCTCTCTTGGAAGTTACTGGTTTCACTGATTTCTTGACTTGTAAGCAGTATACATCATTAGATGATCGAAGTTCACGACAGATAGGCACTTTAACTGATAGGCAAGTTCTAATATATGAAGGACCTGCAGTGAGTGATTTATGAATTATACATAGAATTCTATATTTGCTTCTATTAATATTGTTGAGAATATTAAGATTATGTTGACGCAATGTAACACTCGAGTGATCAAATAAAGGTTGTTGATAGATTAATCGTACTGCCGAATGATCAATTCTATAGATACATTTATTCAATTTTTTGGATAGACCTAAATATATCGAATTACAATAATTAGTCGACGAAAATACCATTGCTTTAATTAGCATCGTAGTGAGGTCTTTGCTAATGAACTTTCTTATATATCGTATATTATATAAATGAAAATTTGCTTTCCTGCAAACAGTTGACATATGATCATCAAAATTCAATTTATTATCAATAGTAATACCAAGATATTTAATTTTTAGTGATGGAATAATTCTAATATTATCAATAAATATACTACTACTACTACTACTACTACTACTACTACTACTACTACTACTACTACTACTACTACTACTACTACTACTACTACTACTACTACTACTACTACTACTACTACTACTACTACTACTACTACTACTACTACTACTACTACTACTACTACTACTACTACTACTACTACTACTACTACTACTACTACTACTACTACTACTACTACTACTACTACTACTACTACTACTACTACTACTACTACTACTACTACTACTACTACTACTACTACTACTACTACTACTACTACTACTACTACTACTACTACTACTACTACTACTACTACTACTACTACTACTACTACTACTACTACTACTACTACTACTACTACTACTACTACTACTACTACTACTACTACTACTACTACTACTACTACTACTACTACTACTACTACTACTACTACTACTACTACTACTACTACTACTACTACTACTACTACTACTACTACTACTACTACTACTACTACTACTACTACTACTACTACTACTACTATTACTACTACTACTACTACTACTACTACTACTACTACTACTACTACTACTACTACTACTACTACTACTACTACTACTACTACTACTACTACTACTACTACTACTACTACTACTACTACTACTACTACTACTACTACTACTACTACTACTACTACTACTACTACTACTACTACTACTACTACTACTACTACTACTACTACTACTACTACTACTACTACTACTACTACTACTACTACTACTACTACTACTACTATTACTACTACTACTACTACTACTACTACTACTACTACTACTACTACTACTACTACTACTACTACTACTACTACTACTACTACTACTACTACTACTACTACTACTACTACTACTACTACTACTACTACTACTACTACTACTACTACTACTACTACTACTACTACTACTACTACTACTACTACTACTACTACTACTACTACTACTACTACTACTACTACTACTACTATTACTACTACTACTACTACTACTACTACTACTACTACTACTACTACTACTACTACTACTACTACTACTACTACTACTACTACTACTACTACTACTACTACTACTACTACTACTACTACTACTACTACTACTACTACTACTACTACTACTACTACTACTACTACTAAACTCAAACTCTCTCTCACTGAATAGCTCAAAAACCATTGCACTCCATATTTCTTTATCAAATAAGTCCACTATTCCAAATATATATATTGGTAATGATTGTATACCTTACTCCAGATCAGCCCGTAATCTAGGAATTATATTAGACACCACATTATCATTTACACATCAGATCTCCAATATAATTAAATCAGTAAATTATATATTATACACTATAAAAATTATTAGACCTTCAATATCCACTGAAATTGCTAAACTACTTATAACATCTCTTATTCTACCTAAATTAGATTACTGTAATTCGATTATTAATGGTATACCGGATTATTTACTACATAAACTACAACTTTTGCAAAATGCAGCAGTCAGACTCATATACAATATAAATAAATTCTCTAGAACACACATATCACCTTACATGAAAATATTACACTGGCTCCCAATTAAATACAGAATAATATATAAAATATGTATGCTAACCCATCATGCCACTCATCACAGCCAACCTGACTACTTACATACTCTACTTACTCCCTATACATCATCACGCCCAATACGACTTTGCCTCAAGTATACTCTAGTCATACCAGATTTGCGTAATGTATCCATAAAACAAAAGAGAGCCTTCTCAATATCTGCACCTATAGCATGGAATAGACTTCCTTATAACATTCGTTCTATTCAATCAACCATGTTATTCAAAAATAAGCTTAAGACATATCTTTTCTCTTTGGCTTATCCTAATAACAACTAGTCAACATTTAATGCACGGCCGAAAATTTCTGATGAAGTTGATGGCAGTGCCTAAAACATTAGGTTATAGGTTATAGGTTATACTACTACTACTACTACTACTACTACTACTACTACTACTACTACTACTGTCGATTATTCGATCACTGTCTCTCATAGCGAACGGTCGTGTTTTTCTATTGTCTAAATTTCTATTGTTTAATATTACATCAGAATTTTGCATTTTACATGTAATATTTTTACATTAGATTTATTATAATAACTTTTATACATTGTTATAATATGCTATCTAATTAATTAAACTACGATTATATCCGACTATAATCATCTCCCGTGGATCTCCCGTGGGATTATGCTCAATAGGTAGTCGGTTCTGCCTACTACTCGAAGGAGGTTAGACTACCGTCTACGTAATCGGTGTATTCTGTGTTTCTGCCTGACAATCTAATAAAACAGATGAGTTCCTGCTATGAATGTAAGATGTCTCTGGAAACAAGCGATATCACCTCTCCAGATGGTTTCCTAGAATGTAAATGCGGTCTACTTATTCACTACGCATGTCTGTTTAACGCAAACGAAATTAACTGTGCATGGAGCAACAAAATTCCATCTAAGATATCAATAGCATTGATGAACTCGCCCTGCTTCTTATACACGTGCCTACAATGCCGTAATAGTGAACCATCACCGGTAAGTGCCTCGCCATCTATTGAAGATAAAATTAATAATATTGCTATTTTACTATCCAGCCATACTAATATAATTAATGAATTAAAAAGTAGCATAAGCTCTTCATTATCTAACAACACTGTAAATAATGATAATGCCAAAACCTGCTTAGAAAACGATAACACCATAACCTATGCTAATGTGACAAGTAGAAATATAAGTAGTTCGAATGCTGTTGTTTATACTAGGGATGCATTAAATATTCCTTTATTTTCGGCCATTATTAAACAAATTGACAGTAGTAATCTAAATACTAACTACATTAAGGATTTATTAAAAATATTAAACATTGATTTAAATACCATTTCTAAAGTACACTTTAATAATAAAGTATGTATAATTAATTTCACTACTGTGTTTGCAAAATCAGAATTTTTAAATCTTAACTCGACTATTAAAACTTTAGATAATAAATTTAATAAATTATTTATTCATGACAATTTATCCGCTGATGTTAGAATAAATGGTAATATATTTTATCATGCTATTAAATCTAAGCTAATTTTAAACTATAAATGTACATTAAATTTAAAAACTAATACTTATGAACTAAGACCATATAATGATACAAATAAACTTGATTGGAACTGTTCTCCATATTTACCGTCCATAAATGAATTGAACACATGGAGTAAATCATACGATACATATATAACATCAATCAAAAATAAATCAAATAATAAATCTAATTGACTATCGGTATGTAGCAATGAAAACATTACTTCCCTCATTAATTGTCGGTCACTAGTTGCTAATATTGATATCATCACACAATATATAATAGAATCTAAATCATCAATAATCGCACTCACAGAAACTTGGCTCCATATATTAGATGATGTTACTCCTTCTTATTTTGAACCATTACATTTTAATTTTATACATAGTCCTAGATGTGATGGTAGAAATGGTGGTGGTGTTGCTTTACTTTTAAATAATAACTATACTATACTTTCTCAAATTCGAATTAATATGACTCTATGTGATGTACTTCTTGTAAAATTTAAAACATCCCAATCTCAAATAATAACTGTTCTCACTATATATAGACCTCCAAATAATAACCATATAATATTTTTTAAAGAATTTTCGGATCTAATACATCAACACATTAGCCCTTTCCTTATAATTCTTGGTGACTTTAATTTTAATTTTAATTCTACATCATATCCCCATAATAAATTCAAAGATATCTGTAATGAATTATGTTTATCTCAACATGTTACTGAAACTACACATATTTCTGGAAATGTACTCGATCTTATTTTTACTCATAATAATTCTATTCTATTAGCTAAACAACCAACTAATTCTACACTATTAACTGATCATTATGCTATTAAATGTACATTAAATATAAAAAAATATATAAGTTCTAAATTATTATCCTATCGACATTTACGTAATATAGACTTAACTAAATTTTCTCTTGATATTCTATCTAATCTTGACATAAATAATTTTACTATAACTGCACTTAATAATACACTTTCTAATCTTCTAGACACATATGCACCACTTAATAACCGAACAATTAAAATACACTCTATAACACCATGGTTTAATCATATATGTCATACTTATAAAAAAAATACTAACATATTAAACAAAATATATAATAAAAATAAAAATACAATTAATCATGATAATTTCTTATTTGCTAGATCTCAATACCGTAAACAAATGAAATCTCAAAAAACAATGTACTATAATAATAAAATTAATTTATATAAAAATGATTCTAAAAAACTTTTTAAACTTACTAATCAATTAATGGGAAGGAACAAAAGAAAAACTTTTCCTCCTCAAAAAAATAATCTACTAGTTAATAAATTCTCAAATTTCTTTGATAATAAAATTTCCAACATATGTGATAATATCTCGAAAAGTAAATCTGTAAATAAATCTATCAATATAAATTGTTTTGATATATGTTCATTTCCCAATAATAATTTTAATAATTTCATAACTCCAACACATACTGAAATATATAATTTGATAATTACCGCCAAATGTACTTCACCAAATGATCCATTACCTCTCTCTATTACTAAAAAAATCATTAACACTTTAACACCTCTATATCATAAAATTATTAATATTTCACTAACTACTGGCACTATACCACCTGAATTAACACATGCTATAATAACTCCTATTTTAAAAAATGCATCTTTAGATGATTCTATTTTATCTAATTATCGACCTCTATCTCAATTACCATTACTCTCAAAGATTCTAGAAAAAGTTATCTATAAACAGCTCATATCTTATCTTGACTATAATGATTTATTTGATAATTACCAGAGTGCATACCGTAAACATCATAGTACTGAAACTTCCATTATTGCACTTACTGATAGCCTTCACCATTCACTTGACAACCACAAATCTTTGCAATTATTATTTATTGATATGACTGCTGCATTTGATACCATTGACTTTACTATATTACTATCTAGACTTTCCAATATTGGTATTACTGGAACTGCTTTCAATTGGTTTAAATCTTTCATTACTACTAGAACATACTCTGTTAAAATTAATTCTTCATTTTCTCAACCCTATCCACTAAATTTCGGTGTCCCACAAGGTTCTGTCCTTTCTCCAATTCTATTTTCTATATATCTACGACCTTTATCAAAATTACTCCAATCATATACTTTACTAAAATATAATATATATGCAGATGATATTGTATTACACACATTTGCAACTAACTCTACACAAAATAATTATTTTCAAGACTGTATTCATTCTACTACTAACTGGCTTACTAATAATAACTTACTAATAAATTCAAATAAAACTAAACTAATTAATATTTCTAGAACTCGCACTGCATTTCCAAATATCTATATCGGTACAGATAATATTACTCCTATTACTAGTACAAAGTATCTTGGAATAACTATTTCACAAGATCTATCGACTGAAATACATGTAAAAGATATACTTAAGTCTGCATCATATAATGTTTACAATTTAAA
>CAXHSG010000172.1:102500-112500 GCA_964019155.1 Osedax fenrisi
TTTGTCGTACGTGTTAGATTGGGGACGCCTACTTCAAATCGTAAGATATCCTCAGTTGATCTTGTAGTTCTAAGAGGTTGTATCAATTGGAGTGAAGATCGTATATATTCGGGCTGATGAGTAGTTAGGGCCTTGTGAGCGATACACAGTACTCTTTTCTCAGCACGTTCTGATGCTGATAGTATCCTAAGTGATTTCATCTTTAAGGTGACACTTGAGTGATCCCCGCGTGGTTGCCGATATATCGTTCTCACAGCTGATCTGATAATACGATTAATAGGTAATATCGTGGATTGGGGGAGTCCAATTAGTATAGAGTTACAGTAATCAATTGACGAAAAAACTAATGAATTAATTAAAATATAAGTTAGATTATTATTGATATATTTACGTATATGCCGAATGTTATATAGATTATGGTTAGCTTTACTACATATACTTTGAATATGGTAATTCAACGACATATCGCGGTCAATAGTTATTCCTAGATATTTTATTCTGGAACTAGGATTAATGATTATACTATTAATTGATATAATTGGAAAATCATTGTAAGAGCTAGGAATATTAATTAATTCAGATTTGTTAGTGTTAAGACTTAACTTATTATTTGTTAGCCACACATGTATGTCATTTGCACAGTTGGATAACTCATTACGATGAGATAGACTGTGTTGAGATATAGTACTATATAGAAGTATATCGTCAGCATAAAGATGATATTTGATATGCTTATATTGTCTAATGATGCTAGATATAGGTCTAATATAGATTAGAAACAGAATAGGTCCAAGTACAGAACCTTGAGGTACACCTGTTTTTAAATTATTTGGTTGAGAATAGTGGTTTCCAGTTTTTATAGAGAATGTACGATTCGAGATGAAAGACATCATCCAATCTAAAGCTTTGTCAGTTAGACCGATATCAATTAATCTTTGTTTTAAAATAATATGATCTAGAGTATCAAACGCAGCAGATAAGTCGAGAAGGAGTAATTGTATATTAGAATGAATATCAAGAGATTTAATAACATTATCAATAAAATGTAGTACAGAAGTGTCTGTACTATGATGTAAACGATATGCACTTTGATATTTATCCATTAGTTGGTAAGTATGTAAGTAATTATTAAGTTGAAAATATACAACTTTTTCTAAAAGTTTGGCTATTGTAGGTAATTGAGATATGGGTCGGTAGTTATTTAGGTCATTGATGTCTAGTTTATTTTTTTTAAGTATCGGAGTTACTATTGCGTGTTTCAGTTGTGTCGGGACGTATCCAGAGTTTAGGGAATCATTAATTATTTTAACAATGGGTATTGTAATACTATTAATGATTCTTTTCATAAGAGATACGGGTATGGGATCGTGAGGAGCAGATGATTTAGACGAATTAAGTAATATTTTTATTTTATCATTAGTTGTTGGGAGGAATAATGAAAGTTGATGACAAGTAGTATTTGGTAGTGTAATGGGTATTGTATTATTATAATTAAGTGTGAGGGATGTATGTAGTTTGTTAAGTTTGTCAGTAAAAAAGTGAGAGAACTGAATGCACATGATATCATAGGGTATATCAGGTAGATATTTTTGTTTCGTTTTTCCTAATAAAGTATTAGTAAATTTATATAATCTACGTATATCTCCGTTACAATTATTAATTTCTGTTTCGTAATGCTGAATTTTAGCTGCTACAATGGATTTTTTAAATACTTTTTTAGAAACTATAAATTGGTTAAGAAGTTGGATATTAGGATGTTTAGAATATTGTCTTTGACATCTTCTCATATTTTGTTTGGCTAATATTGTTTCTTGATTAAACCAACGTTTTCTGTTATTTCGAATAGTTTTATTTTTTTGAGGAGCGTGTTTGTTAAGGATATTTGTTAGGATATTATTTAATGTATTGATTTTTATATCGTGAGTTAGCGACGATAAAAGATCAAAGGAGAATGTTGAAATTGATATTGCTTTGAGGTTTCTATATTTAATTTGGGAATGGCTAATATTATCACTTTTTATATTGAGAAGAAAAGTGACAGCATAGTGATCAGTTATTATATGTCGAATTTCGAAATTATTGAGTATGAGATATTGACTATTAGTGGAAAAAATTAAATCTAAAGTATTTCCAGAAGTATGTGTAGGTTTATTGACGTGTTGGTGAAGTAAGTGTGATTCAGTCAGGGAGAGTAGTCGTAATGAGGGGGTATCCTTTAGGTTAACATGGAAGTTAAAATCTCCGAGTAAAATTGTATTATTTAGTTTAATCGAAATAAGAAGATCATTGAGATCATCTATAAATGATATATAATTATTAGATGGTGGTCGGTATATTATTACAAATCCTAGTGTAATTATTTGTAGATGTCTGTAATACAACTATGATGCATTCAGAACCAGAGATAATATAGTTTGTGTAGCTTATTAATTTCATTGATTTTTTAAAAAGAATACCAATACCACCTCCGGTTTTGTTTTCATGTAGTGTATTTCGTGGAGTGTGTTTAAAAATGTAAGTATCGTTAATAAGTTGGGAAATTAAAGGAGTAAAGTTATGTGTAAGCCAAGTTTCAGTAATTGCTATTATGTCGAGATTAAATTCAGTAATGAAGTCTGATAATATTTCGATATTAGCTTTTATTGAGCGTGCGTTGATCAAAGCACACTTTATATATTTATCATTTAAAAGTCATGTAGGTTTATCTATAATATTATTGTGTAGATTAGAATATCTATTTGTAGGGTTTACGCGTTTATTTTGTGAATTTTTATTTATTTGTATATTAGATATATAATTATTATAGCTATTAGTATATTTTTCTATATTATCATCTGATATTGATAAAGGATTGATTGACCAGTCGATTCTTTTAGTATATGCATTTATAGATCTCAATTCATAAGTATTTCTAAATCTATTGAAATCACATTTATGATCTACTACATATTTTGATTTTATTGCATGATAGATAATTTTACCATATAGGAGTGTTTTGTCGTCAACAGAATTCCTAATAAATAATTGACTGTATACTGAATGTTTTAAACAATGAATTGACGATATAAAAAGAGATTGGGCATAATGAGAGTTAAATGATATTTCAATATTTTTGTAATTATATTTAACTTTAGAAATAATATTTGTATTTAGTTGCATTTGTGTGAACATATTATTGATTATGTTATTATTTGAATTTAGCTTTCTAATATTTTCAATTACTACTACTACTACTACTACTACTACCACTACTACTACTACTACTACTACTACTACTACTACTACTACTAATACTACTACTACTACTACTACTACTACTACTACTACTACTACTACTACTACTACTACTACTACTACTACTACTAATACTACTACTACTACTACTACTACTACTACTACTACTACTACTACTACTACTACTACTACTACTACTACTACTACTACTACTACTACTACTACTACAACTACTACTACTACTACTACTACTACTACTACTACTACTACTACTACTACTACTACTACTACTAATACTACTACTACTACTACTACTACTACTACTACTACTACTACTACTACTACTACTACTACTACTACTACTACTACTACTACTATCAATCAATCAATCAAAACGATTTATTTAAACACTGCAAATAACACACCAGGCGTTCTCAAGAGTGTAACAAAGCAAACAAACAAAATAACATAATTGAATATAAACAAAATAATAATTAATATTATTATAAACTGTATATTGCAAAATGCAATATTGGTTATTAATATATAAAAAAAAAAAAAAAACCATATGATATAATGTCATATGGAAAATAAAACATATCAATAACATACATAACATAAATAACGTAAAAATAATAAATTAAGACTTTTAATATTGAATAAATAACGTTTTAAATTAAATTTAAAGGTATCGTGATTAGGAATCATTCTTATTTCCAAGGGAAGAGAATTCCATAGTGGCGGCGCATAGTATTGAAATGCTCTCTTGGAAGTTACTGTTTTCACTAATTTCTTGACTTGTAAGCAGTATACATCATTAGATGATCGAAGTTCACGACAGATAGGCACTTTAACTGATAGGCAAGTTCTAATATATGAAGGACCTGCAGTGAGTGATTTGTGAATTATACATAGAATTCTATATTTGCTTCTATTAATATTGTTGAGAATATTAAGATTATGTTGACGCAATGTAACACTCGAGTGATCAAATAAAGGTTGTTGATAGATTAATCGTACTGCCGAATGATCAATTCTATAGATACATTTATTCAATTGTTTGGATAGACCTAAATATATCGAATTACAATAATTAGTCGACGAAAATACCATTGCTTTAATTAGCATCGTAGTGAGGTCTTTGCTAATGAACTTTCTTATATAGCGTACTACTACTACTACTACTACTACTACTACTACTACTACTACTACTACTACTACTACTATATACACATATATGTATGTATATATTTATCATGTTATGTTTTTAAATGCTAAAAACAATTAGTAATATTTGTTCTGTTTAATTTATTCGTTCACACTCTAAGAATGTTTATAAAACATTAATGCAGTGTATAATAAACTATTTACATTTACATTACATGTACTACTACTACTACTACTATTCAATTCAATTCAAAACGATTTATTTAGACACTCAATTATTTAGCATAGAAATGCTCTGTTAAGTGTAACATATAAAAATAAAACAAAAACGAAAACAATAAACGAAACGCGAAACAGGAGAAGTGTCTCAACTGTTTAATAATAATAATTTTAAGTTACGTTTAAACGTCGAATGATCTTGAATACCTCGAATATTCCTAGGAAGTGAATTCCACCTACTTGGGGCCGAGTAGGTGAAAGCTCGATTTCCGGAGCGAGATAGATTCGGTAGGCGTACACTTAATCGGGTTGTATCGTGATTTGATCTCAGAGTTCTGCGGGGTTGAATAATATTTAGACATGATCTAATATATGCTGGTTGACCAATCCGCATGGTTTTGTGAATGATACAAAAAAAGTCTATATTTAGAACGCTGAGATGTGGACAATATATGGTCTATCCTCATTTTTATGGAAACGCTTGTGTGGTCAGTTCGAGGCTGTCTGTGAATGAGTCGTACAGAGGACCTTATAATTCTATTAATAGGTATTAAAGATGATTTAGGTAGACCTACTAATATTGAATTACAGTAATCTATGATAGAAAATACTAGTGAGTTTATTAAAATACGGCATGTATTTGTATTAATATAATTTCTTATATGACGGATATTATATAATTGATGATTTGCTTTTTTGCATAAACTCATAATATGTGTGTTAAATTTGATATCTGAATCAAAAATAACACCTAGATATTTAATATTGATACTAGGCTCTATGACTTTACCATTAATTGTTACAATTGGGAAATTATCAAAATTACTAGGAATATTTAATAATTCAGATTTTGAGGTATTCAATGATAGCTTATTATCATTAAGCCATATATATATAGTATTTGCACAATTAGATAAATCATTGCAATTCATAGAGCTATATCTAGATAAAGTATAATATATTAATATATCATCTGCATACAGGTTTCAGTAAGTCTAGTATACAGAATTGAGTGGTCGAGCGTATCAAACGCTGCAGATAGATCTAATAGTAGTAGTTGAATAGGTTTATTAACATCTAGAGATCTAAGTATATTATTAATTACGTGTATTACAGTAGTTTCGGTACTATGGTTAACGCGGTAAGCACTTTGATAGTCGTCAATTAGTTTATTCGTAAGGAGGTAATTATTTAGTTAGTTGGAGACAATTTTTTCAAGAATCTTAGCTATGGTAGGTAATTGTGATATAGGTCTATAGTTATTGAGTAAATTGTGATTCGTTTTATTTTTTTTTAATATTGGTGAGATAATTGCATGTTTACTACTACTACTACTACTACTACTACTACTACTACTACTACTACTACTACTACTACTACTACTACTACTACTACTACTACTACTACTACTACTACTACTACTACTACTACTACTACTACTACTACTAATACTACTACTACTACTACTACGACTACTACTACTACTACTACTACTACTACTACTACTACTACTACTACTACTACTACTACTACTACTACTACTACTACTACTACTACTACTACTACTACTACTACTACTACTATTACTACTACTACTACTACTACTACTACTACTACTACTACTACTACTACTACTACTACTACTATCAATCAATCAATCAAAACGATTTATTTAAACACTGCAAATAATACACCAGGCGTTCTCAAGAGTGTAACAAAGCAAAAAAAAAAAAAAACATAATTGAATATAAACAAAATAATAATTAATATTATTATAAATTGTACATTGCAAAATGCAATATTGGTTATTGATATATAAAAAAAAACCATATGATATAATGTCATATGGAAAATAAAACATATCAATAACATACATAACATAAATAACGTAAAAATAATAAATCAAGACTTTTCAATATTGAATAAATAACGTTTTAAATTAAATTTAAAGGTATCGTGATTAGGAATCATTCTTATTTTCAAGGGAATAGAATTCCATAGTGGCGGCGCATAGTATTGAAAGGCTCTCTTGGAAGTTACTGTTTTCACTGATTTCTTGACTTGTAAGCAGTATACATCATTAGATGATCGAAGTTCACGACAGATAGGCACTTTAACTGATAGGCAAGTTCTAATATATGAAGGACCTGCAGTGAGTGATTTGTGAATTATACATAGAATTCTATATTTTCTTCTATTAATATTGTTGAGAATATTAAGATTATGTTGACGCAATGTAACACTCGAGTGATCAAATAAAGGTTGTTGATAGATTAATCGTACTGCCGAATGATCAATTCTATAGATACATTTATTCAATTTTTTGGATAGACCTAAATATATCGAATTACAATAATTAGTCGACGAAAATACCATTGCTTTAATTAGCATCGTAGTGAGGTCTTTGCTAATGAACTTTCTTATATAGCGTATATTATATAAATGAAAATTTGCTTTCTTGCAAACAGTTGACATATGATCATCAAAATTCAAGTTATTATCAATAGTAATACCAAGATATTTAATTTTTAGTGATGGAATAATTCTAATATTATCAATAAATATATCAGTGAAGTTATTAAAGTTATGCGGTAAGTTCAGTAATTCAGTTTTAGAAGTATTAAGTAGAAGTTTGTTCATAAGTAGCCATTTATTCACTTGATTGGCACATTCAACTAGTTCATTATTCATGACCAATCTACTATTAACAGAATAAATAAGAATATCATCAGCATAGAGATGAAATCTTAATGTTTTAAATGATTTGATGATATTAGTTATTGGGTTCAGATATATAGAGAATAGTAGTGGACATAAGACGGATCCTTGCGGAACCCCGTACTTAAATGATTGAGATTTAGAATAAGAGTTATTGATCTTAACAGAAAAAGTTCTATTAGTGACAAATCCAATTAAGAAATCATGAGCAGTTGAAGATATACCAATGTCTAAAAGTCTATCTGAAAGGATATCAAAAGATAGCGTATCAAAGGCAGATGACAGATCTAGAAGTAGAATCTGAATTTTCTTATTTCTATCTAAAGATGTATATATATCATTTAGTATAAGAGTTATCGCAGTTTCAGTACTGTGGTTCTTTCTAAAAGCACTTTGTAAGTTACAGGATAAGTTATTAAAATCAATAAAAGTAGTTATCTGTTTAAAAACAATTTTTTCGAGAATTTTAGAGATTAAAGGTAGTTGAGCAATAGGGCGAAAGTTCGAAAGTTCATTTATATTAAGACTATTTTTCTTTAAAATAGGAGTAATAATAGAATGTTATAAAATAGAAGGAATAACACCTGTAATAAGGGATTAATTAATGATTGAAGAAAAAAGTGGAGTGAGTGTGTTAGCTAAAGATTTCATCACAGTAAGAGGCAGAGAATCAGAGGGAGAAGCAGAAGAAGCCGTAACTAAAAGATTATAGATGTCAACATTAGAAGGGAGCGTAAAATTATTAAGAGTAGGAGTTTGATTTAAATGAGTATTTTGAGAATTTTCAGAGGAATTATTCAAATAATTGTATTGATTTATAGAAGGGGATGATAATTTTATTTTAATGACTGAGTAAATAATATCAATTTTAGAAATGAAAAAATCACTAAAATTATTACATAAAATATCATCAGAAATAATAGGATAATATTTGTGATGAGATTTACCTAGAAGAGAATTAGTGAAAGCATAAAGCTTGCCCATGTTATTACCACACTTTAAAATTTTATTTTTATAAAATTCTTTTTTAGTAGAAGTTATACTCCTTTAAAAGATAATTTTAACTTTTTTAAATTTATCATGTTAAAAGATGTTGAGTTTTTATTGAACATTCTTTCAGCTTTTCTCATTTGGGGTTTGATATATAAATTATCATTCGAGAACCATTCATTAGTACGATCACTAACTAATTTATTTTTAGAAGGAGCATATTTATTCAGTAGAAAAGTAAGAATTTGATCTAAAAAAGATATAGATATATTGTTGAAATTGGAGTTAGTATGATACTACTACTACTACTACTACTACTACTACTACTACTACTACTACTACTACTACTACTACTACTACTACTACTACTACTACTACTACTACTACTACTACTACTACTACTACTACTACTATTACTATTACTACTACTAATATTAATACTACTAATATTACTACTACTACTACTACTACTACTACTACTACTACTACTACTACTACTACTACTACTACTACTATACTACTACTACTACTACTACTACTACTACTACTACTACTACTACTACTACTACTACTACTACTACTACTACTACTACTACTACTACTACTACTACTACTACTACTACTACTACTACTACTACTACTACTACTACTACTACTACTACTACTACTACTACTACTACTACTACTACTACTACTACTACTACTACTACTACTACTACTACTACTACTACTACTACTACTACTACTACTACTACTACTACTACTACTACTACTACTACTACTACTACTACTACTACTACTACTACTACTACTACTACTACTACTACTACTACTACTACTACTACTACTACTACTACTACTACTACTACTACTACTACTACTACTACTACTACTACTACTACTACTACTACTACTACTACTACTACTACTACTACTACTACTACTACTACTACCATATTTTTACTATGCAGACAGCAATATCGTAGTTTACTCAAAACAACGAAAGAAAATTATTATACTGATCTACTTACTAACGCAGGAAAAGACTATAAGAAAATATTTAAAATATCCAATACACTACTAGGGCGCCTTAATCGACGTATTCTTCCAGATACTTCTATATTAGATAATATTAATAACTTTGATATATTCTTTACCGCTAAAGTAAATGACATTATTACATCTCTTCCCTCCCCTTTATCATATGTACCAACCATCCCTCCATATTCTCTTTCATTACTGAACCTTCCATCTACTTCGCTGGTTGAGAAGCTTCTCCTGTCTGTGAAATCAACATGTTCCCTTGACCCCATTCCTGTCACCCTCTTACATAAGCTGATACCTTATATTGTTATGTACTATAAGGAAATAATCGAAGAATCAATTATATCTGGCTCAGTACCTTCGTGTATGAAGTTAGCTAATGTTATTCCTACTATTAAAAAACCTGACTTGGATAAATCACTGCTCGCGAGCTACCGGCCGATATCACATCTCTCGTATATTTCTAAAGTACTTGAAAGAGTTGTAGCTATTCAACTTAATGACTATATACTCAGTAACAAAATCCTCAATAAATTTCAGAGTGCTTATACTAAAAAGAAAAATACCGAAACAGCTCTTGTCTATATTATTAATTCCCTTCAGCGTGCATCCTTTAATAAACATAGCT
>CAXHSG010000173.1:46581-49081 GCA_964019155.1 Osedax fenrisi
TGTTATTTATTTACTTATGAATTTATCTATTCTATATTCGATAGTACTATTGTTATTATAATTTACATTTCGTTATCCTATATAGTTATATACACATCGTATATGTATTCTACTCAGTTTTTTACGCTCTTTCTAAAATGCTATAGTACACTTATACGCATCGAATATTCGATTTTATATTAGCGTATATGTTTTCCCGTTTTTTGAATATGTTATTTATTTACTTATGAATTTATCTATTCTATATTCGATAGTACTATTGTTATTATAATTTACATTTCGTTATCCTATATAGTTATATACACATCGTATATGTATTCTACTCAGTTTTTTACGCTCTTTCTAAAATGCTATAGTACACTTATACGCATCGAATATTCGATTTTATATTAGCGTATATGTTTTCCCGTATTTTGAATATGTTATTTATTTACTTATGAATTTATCTATTTTATATTCGATAGTACTATTGTTATTATAATTTACATTTCGTTATCCTATATAGTTATATACACATCGTATATGTATTCTACTCAGTTTTTTACGCTCTTTCTAAAATGCTATAGTACACTTATACGCATCGAATATTCGATTTTATATTAGCGTATATGTTTTCCCGTATTTTGAATATGTTATTTATTTACTTATGAATTTATCTATTTTATATTCGATAGTACTATTGTTATTATAATTTACATTTCGTTATCCTATATAGTTATATACACATCGTATATGTATTCTACTCAGTTTTTTACGCTCTTTCTAAAATGCTATAGTACACTTATACGCATCGAATATTCGATTTTATATTAGCGTATATGTTTTCCCGTTTTTTGAATATGTTATTTATTTACTTATGAATTTATCTATTCTATATTCGATAGTACTATTGTTATTATAATTTACATTTCGTTATCCTATATAGTTATATACACATCGTATATGTATTCTACTCAGTTTTTTACGCTCTTTCTAAAATGCTATAGTACACTTATACGCATCGAATATTCGATTTTATATTAGCGTATATGTTTTCCCGTTTTTTGAATATGTTATTTATTTACTTATGAATTTATCTATTCTATATTCGATAGTACTATTGTTATTATAATTTACATTTCGTTATCCTATATAGTTATATACACATCGTATATGTATTCTACTCAGTTTTTTACGCTCTTTCTAAAATGCTATAGTACACTTATACGCATCGAATATTATTCGATTTTATATTAGCGTATATGTTTTATTGATACAGTATAATAAATAATTTTTCTTAACAGAAATTTTATACGCCTAACATAATACCGCATAGAAATAACGTTTCTACTGGTCTTATTATAGTGGGTTATTTATATTTTTAATTTTTAATTTTATTTTCATAGTACTCTTATTGTATTACTTTATATTTCGTTACACTATATTGTTATACAAGTATTATATATGGTTTCTACTTAGTTTTAAACGATCTTTCAATAGAGCTATAGAATACATATGTACGTTAAGTATTCAATTTTATAATACAATATTTCGTTTTAATAAATAAATTTACAGAATATATTATGTGCGTAGAACAAGACCGCAGAGAAATTACGTTTCTCTGGTCTTTTTTGTGTCTGGTTTTGATTTTATCTGTAAATATTTTAAATTAATGGGAATTGAATAAATATATTTTTTTTGTATCCTGTACATGTATTATATTTCATTGTTAATTTAAAATATTGATATAAGTAAATCGAGATAAAAAATTTTTTTTTTAGAAAAATACACAAGTATGTTAAATTACAAAAAAAAGTTAGTTTGTTTAATTTTGAGCATTATTTGAGTATATCGTAAAAAATGGAAAAATTCGAGTAGAGCATTTTACTGGTTGAGGGTAATCCGCACTCAGTCGCCAAGCGATTGAGTAAAGATTGCTGGTCTTTTTCTTATATGGATAGATCACTGGTAAAAAATAGCCTTCGGGATAAGCTCTATTTATTAAAACAATTCTTTTTAGACGTTGACTGTAATTATTTTCGGGTAATTCTGTATTGTCTAACCGCAAACCGTATATATTGGCTCGTTCGTTACGCGACGTGTTTATATTTCTAGATATTTTATTACATCTTGATTTCTTGTACGTACGGCTCGTGTATTCGAGTGTCGGCTGCGCTTAAATTTACGAACGCGGAGATTTTCGCAAGGTTCGCGATCTATTTTTTCGTTTTCAACGATGTTATAGGTTGACGTTGGTTTATAACTATATTTCCGATATAGTTAGATACACTCTTTGCATGATTATATAGTTTTATCGTAATTCTATTTATTCTTATTGCAGTTTTGAGAGTTATCTGGTTGATCCTGCCAGTAGTCATATGCTTGTCTCAAAGATTAAGCCATGCATGTCTAAGTACAAACTTACACAAAGTGAAACCGCGAATGGCTCATTAAATCGGTCACTATTTATTGGATCATATGTCCTACTCGGATAACTGTAGTAATTCTAGAGCTAATACTG
>CAXHSG010000173.1:56581-59081 GCA_964019155.1 Osedax fenrisi
ATATGTATTCTACTCAGTTTTTTACGCTCTTTCTAAAATGCTATAGTACACTTATACGCATCGAATATTCGATTTTATATTAGCGTATATGTTTTCCCGTTTTTTGAATATGTTATTTATTTACTTATGAATTTATCTATTCTATATTCGATAGTACTATTGTTATTATAATTTACATTTCGTTATCCTATATAGTTATATACACATCGTATATGTATTCTACTCAGTTTTTTACGCTCTTTCTAAAATGCTACAGTACACTTATACGCATCAAATATTCGATTTTATATTAGCGTATATGTTTTCCCGTTTTTTGAATATGTTATTTATTTACTTATGAATTTATCTATTCTATATTCGATAGTACTATTGTTATTATAATTTACATTTCGTTATCCTATATAGTTATATACACATCGTATATGTATTCTACTCAGTTTTTTACGCTCTTTCTAAAATGCTATAGTACACTTATACGCATCGAATATTCGATTTTATATTAGCGTATATGTTTTCCCGTTTTTTGAATATGTTATTTATTTACTTATGAATTTATCTATTCTATATTCGATAGTACTATTGTTATTATAATTTACATTTCGTTATCCTATATAGTTATATACACATCGTATATGTATTCTACTCAGTTTTTTACGCTCTTTCTAAAATGCTATAGTACACTTATACGCATCGAATATTCGATTTTATATTAGCGTATATGTTTTCCCGTTTTTTGAATATGTTATTTATTTACTTATGAATTTATCTATTCTATATTCGATAGTACTATTGTTATTATAATTTACATTTCGTTATCCTATATAGTTATATACACATCGTATATGTATTCTACTCAGTTTTTTACGCTCTTTCTAAAATGCTATAGTACACTTATACGCATCGAATATTCGATTTTATATTAGCGTATATGTTTTCCCGTATTTTGAATATGTTATTTATTTACTTATGAATTTATCTATTTTATATTCGATAGTACTATTGTTATTATAATTTACATTTCGTTATCCTATATAGTTATATACACATCGTATATGTATTCTACTCAGTTTTTTACGCTCTTTCTAAAATGCTATAGTACACTTATACGCATCGAATATTCGATTTTATATTAGCGTATATGTTTTCCCGTTTTTTGAATATGTTATTTATTTACTTATGAATTTATCTATTCTATATTCGATAGTACTATTGTTATTATAATTTACATTTCGTTATCCTATATAGTTATATACACATCGTATATGTATTCTACTCAGTTTTTTACGCTCTTTCTAAAATGCTATAGTACACTTATACGCATCGAATATTCGATTTTATATTAGCGTATATGTTTTCCCGTATTTTGAATATGTTATTTATTTACTTATGAATTTATCTATTTTATATTCGATAGTACTATTGTTATTATAATTTACATTTCGTTATCCTATATAGTTATATACACATCGTATATGTATTCTACTCAGTTTTTTACGCTCTTTCTAAAATGCTATAGTACACTTATACGCATCGAATATTCGATTTTATATTAGCGTATATGTTTTCCCGTTTTTTGAATATGTTATTTATTTACTTATGAATTTATCTATTCTATATTCGATAGTACTATTGTTATTATAATTTACATTTCGTTATCCTATATAGTTATATACACATCGTATATGTATTCTACTCAGTTTTTTACGCTCTTTCTAAAATGCTATAGTACACTTATACGCATCGAATATTCGATTTTATATTAGCGTATATGTTTTCCCGTATTTTGAATATGTTATTTATTTACTTATGAATTTATCTATTTTATATTCGATAGTACTATTGTTATTATAATTTACATTTCGTTATCCTATATAGTTATATACACATCGTATATGTATTCTACTCAGTTTTTTACGCTCTTTCTAAAATGCTACAGTACACTTATACGCATCGAATATTCGATTTTATATTAGCGTATATGTTTTATTGATACAGTATAATAAATAATTTTTCTTAACAGAAATTTTATACGCCTAACATAATACCGCATAGAAATAACGTTTCTACTGGTCTTATTATAGTGGGTTATTTATATTTTTAATTTTTAATTTTATTTTCATAGTACTCTTATTGTATTACTTTATATTTCGTTACACTATATTGTTATACAAGTATTATATATGGTTTCTACTTAGTTTTAAACGATCTTTCAATAGAGCTATAGAATACATATGTACGTTAAGTATTCAATTTTATAATACAATATTTCGTTTTAATAAATAAATTTACAGAATATATTATGTGCGTAGAACAAGACCGCAGAGAAATTACGTTTCTCTGGTCTTTTTTGTGTCTGGTTTTGATTTTATCTGTAAATATTTTAAATTAATGGGAATTGAATAAATATATTTTTTTTGTATCCTGTACATGTATTATATTTCATTGTTAATTTAAAATATTGATATAAGTAAATCGAGATAAAAAATTTTTTTTTTAGAAA
>CAXHSG010000174.1:0-2500 GCA_964019155.1 Osedax fenrisi
AACAGCATCTTGCGATGTCTGGTTTGATCTAATAAATGCGACCTTCACTCTTACGAGTTCCAGTCTATAAGTTGCACAGTATTAGCTCTAGAATTACTACAGTTATCCGAGTAGGACATATGATCCAATAAATAGTGACCGATTTAATGAGCCATTCGCGGTTTCACTTTGTGTAAGTTTGTACTTAGACATGCATGGCTTAATCTTTGAGACAAGCATATGACTACTGGCAGGATCAACCAGATAACTCTCAAAACTGCAATAAGAATAAATAGAATTACGATAAAACTATATAATCATGCAAAGAGTGTATCTAACTATATCGGAAATATAGTTATAAACCAACGTCAACCTATAACATCGTTGAAAACGAAAAAATAGATCGCGAACCTTGCGAAAATCTCCGCGTTCGTAAATTTAAGCGCAGCCGACACTCGAATACACGAGCCGTACGTACAAGAAATCAAGATGTAATAAAATATCTAGAAATATAAACACGTCGCGTAACGAACGAGCCAATATATACGGTTTGCGGTTAGACAATACAGAATTACCCGAAAATAATTACAGTCAACGTCTAAAAAGAATTGTTTTAATAAATAGAGCTTATCCCGAAGGCTATTTTTTACCAGTGATCTATCCATATAAGAAAAAGACCAGCAATCTTTACTCAATCGCTTGGCGACTGAGTGCGGATTACCCTCAACCAGTAAAATGCTCTACTCGAATTTTTCCATTTTTTACGATATACTCAAATAATGCTCAAAATTAAACAAACTAACTTTTTTTTGTAATTTAACATACTTGTGTATTTTTCTAAAAAAAAAATTTTTTATCTCGATTTACTTATATCAATATTTTAAATTAACAATGAAATATAATACATGTACAGGATACAAAAAAAATATATTTATTCAATTCCCATTAATTTAAAATATTTACAGATAAAATCAAAACCAGACACAAAAAAGACCAGAGAAACGTAATTTCTCTGCGGTCTTGTTCTACGCACATAATATATTCTGTAAATTTATTTATTAAAACGAAATATTGTATTATAAAATTGAATACTTAACGTACATATGTATTCTATAGCTCTATTGAAAAATCGTTTAAAACTAAGTAGAAACCATATATAATACTTGTATAACAATATAGTGTAACGAAATATAAAGTAATACAATAAGAGTACTATGAAAATAAAATTAAAAATTAAAATATAAATAACCCACTATAATAAGACCAGTAGAAACGTTATTTCTATGCGGTATTATGTTAGGCGTATAAAATTTCTGTTAAGAAAAATTATTTATTATACTGTATCAATAAAACATATACGCTAATATAAAATCGAATATTCGATGCGTATAAGTGTACTATAGCATTTTAGAAAGAGTGTAAAAAACTGAGTAGAATACATATACGATGTGTATATAACTATATAGGATAACGAAATGTAAATTATAATAATAATAGTACTATCGAATATAAAATAGATAAATTCATAAGTAAATAAATAACAAATTCAAAAAACGGAAAACATATACGCTAATATAAAATCGAATATTCGATGCGTATAAGTGTACTGTAGCATTTTAGAAAGAGCGTAAAAAACTGAGTAGAATACATATACGATGTGTATATAACTATATAGGATAACGAAATGTAAATTATAATAACAATAGTACTATCGAATATAAAATAGATAAATTCATAAGTAAATAAATAACATATTCAAAATACGGGAAAACATATACGCTAATATAAAATCGAATATTCGATGCGTATAAGTGTACTATAGCATTTTAGAAAGAGCGTAAAAAACTGAGTAGAATACATATACGATGTGTATATAACTATATAGGATAACGAAATGTAAATTATAATAACAATAGTACTATCGAATATAAAATAGATAAATTCATAAGTAAATAAATAACATATTCAAAATACGGGAAAACATATACGCTAATATAAAATCGAATATTCGATGCGTATAAGTGTACTATAGCATTTTAGAAAGAGCGTAAAAAACTGAGTAGAATACATATACGATGTGTATATAACTATATAGGATAACGAAATGTAAATTATAATAACAATAGTACTATCGAATATAAAATAGATAAATTCATAAGTAAATAAAATAACATATTCAAAATACGGGAAAACATATACGCTAATATAAAATCGAATATTCGATGCGTATAAGTGTACTATAGCATTTTAGAAAGAGCGTAAAAAACTGAGTAGAATACATATACGATGTGTATATAACTATATAGGATAACGAAATGTAAATTATAATAACAATAGTACTATCGAATATAAAATAGATAAATTCATAAGTAAATAAATAACATATTCAAAATACGGGAAAACATATACGCTAATATAAAATCGAATATTCGATGCGTATAAGTGTACTGTAGCATTTTAGAAAGAGTGTAAAAAACTGAGTAGAATACATATACGATGTGTATATAACTATATAGGATAA
>CAXHSG010000175.1:25000-27500 GCA_964019155.1 Osedax fenrisi
ATTTGTTATTTATTTACTTATGAATTTATCTATTTTATATTCGATAGTACTATTATTATTATAATTTACATTTCGTTATCCTATATAGTTATATACACATCGTATATGTATTCTACTCAGTTTTTTACACTCTTTCTAAAATGCTACAGTACACTTATACGCATCGAATATTCGATTTTATATTAGCGTATATGTTTTCCCGTATTTTGAATATGTTATTTATTTACTTATGAATTTATCTATTTTATATTCGATAGTACAATTGTTATTATAATTTACATTTCGTTATCCTATATAGTTATATACACATCGTATATGTATTCTACTCAGTTTTTTACGCTCTTTCTAAAATGCTATAGTACACTTATACGCATCGAATATTCGATTTTATATTAGCGTATATGTTTTCCCGTATTTTGAATATGTTATTTATTTACTTATGAATTTATCTATTTTATATTCGATAGTACTATTGTTATTATAATTTACATTTCGTTATCCTATATAGTTATATACACATCGTATATGTATTCTACTCAGTTTTTTACGCTCTTTCTAAAATGCTATAGTACACTTATACGCATCGAATATTCGATTTTATATTAGCGTATATGTTTTCCCGTATTTTGAATATGTTATTTATTTACTTATGAATTTATCTATTTTATATTCGATAGTACTATTGTTATTATAATTTACATTTCGTTATCCTATATAGTTATATACACATCGTATATGTATTCTACTCAGTTTTTTACGCTCTTTCTAAAATGCTATAGTACACTTATACGCATCGAATATTCGATTTTATATTAGCGTATATGTTTTCCCGTATTTTGAATATGTTATTTATTTACTTATGAATTTATCTATTTTATATTCGATAGTACTATTGTTATTATAATTTACATTTCGTTATCCTATATAGTTATATACACATCGTATATGTATTCTACTCAGTTTTTTACGCTCTTTCTAAAATGCTACAGTACACTTATACGCATCGAATATTCGATTTTATATTAGCGTATATGTTTTCCCGTTTTTTGAATTTGTTATTTATTTACTTATGAATTTATCTATTTTATATTCGATAGTACTATTATTATTATAATTTACATTTCGTTATCCTATATAGTTATATACACATCGTATATGTATTCTACTCAGTTTTTTACACTCTTTCTAAAATGCTATAGTACACTTATACGCATCGAATATTCGATTTTATATTAGCGTATATGTTTTATTGATACAGTATAATAAATAATTTTTCTTAACAGAAATTTTATACGCCTAACATAATACCGCATAGAAATAACGTTTCTACTGGTCTTATTATAGTGGGTTATTTATATTTTTAATTTTTAATTTTATTTTCATAGTACTCTTATTGTATTACTTTATATTTCGTTACACTATATTGTTATACAAGTATTATATATGGTTTCTACTTAGTTTTAAACGATTTTTCAATAGAGCTATAGAATACATATGTACGTTAAGTATTCAATTTTATAATACAATATTTCGTTTTAATAAATAAATTTACAGAATATATTATGTGCGTAGAACAAGACCGCAGAGAAATTACGTTTCTCTGGTCTTTTTTGTGTCTGGTTTTGATTTTATCTGTAAATATTTTAAATTAATGGGAATTGAATAAATATATTTTTTTTGTATCCTGTACATGTATTATATTTCATTGTTAATTTAAAATATTGATATAAGTAAATCGAGATAAAAAATTTTTTTTTTAGAAAAATACACAAGTATGTTAAATTACAAAAAAAAGTTAGTTTGTTTAATTTTGAGCATTATTTGAGTATATCGTAAAAAATGGAAAAATTCGAGTAGAGCATTTTACTGGTTGAGGGTAATCCGCACTCAGTCGCCAAGCGATTGAGTAAAGATTGCTGGTCTTTTTCTTATATGGATAGATCACTGGTAAAAAATAGCCTTCGGGATAAGCTCTATTTATTAAAACAATTCTTTTTAGACGTTGACTGTAATTATTTTCGGGTAATTCTGTATTGTCTAACCGCAAACCGTATATATTGGCTCGTTCGTTACGCGACGTGTTTATATTTCTAGATATTTTATTACATCTTGATTTCTTGTACGTACGGCTCGTGTATTCGAGTGTCGGCTGCGCTTAAATTTACGAACGCGGAGATTTTCGCAAGGTTCGCGATCTATTTTTTCGTTTTCAACGATGTTATAGGTTGACGTTGGTTTATAACTATATTTCCGATATAGTTAGATACACTCTTTGCATGATTATATAGTTTTATCGTAATTCTATTTATTCTTATTGCAGTTTTGAGAGTTATCTGGTTGATCCTGCCAGTAGTCATATGCTTGTCTCAAAGATTAAGCCATGCATGTCTAAGTACAAACTTACACAAAGTGAAACCGCGAATGGCTCATTAAATCGGTCACTATTTATTGGATCATATGTCCTACTCGGATAACTGTAGTAATTCTAGAGCTAATACTG